>PVIH01012497.1:0-63282 GCA_004025045.1 Sigmodon hispidus
TTTTTTTTTTTTTTTTTTTTTTTTTGAGACAGAATTTCTGTCACTATATAGCCCAGGGTGAACTGAACACAAAGAAAATATATGTGTAGCAATCTTATTTGCATTATCACCCTTGATAAGTCATGCTTATGATTTTTATCTTCTTTATAGTTATTGTCAACTTCTCAGCATTTTAAGCTCAATTTACTGTTTTTCTTGATAAATACAAAATAAATAAAGAAAAAAAAAGAAATTTGTGATATCTGTCTTCACTAGTGCTAGGATTATGGGGATATCTGCAGGCATGGCACAAGTATCTTTTTGTGTGGCCAAGTTCAGCTTCCTTTTTCAGAAAAATCTGCTCTTTACTCACATTCATTTCTACAACCCACCCCTCCCCCACCCTGCATTCCCCATCAAACCTCCCAGAACACAAGTTTTCATAGAGAAGGTCCTGACTCACTTTTTGGAGTTCTGCATGTGGGTGTTGAACACTGTGTTCTTATCTCCAAATGGTTCCGGGTTGTCCATCTCATGACATTCCAGGTAAAAGTGACCATTAACGTTCTTGCAGTATTGTCCTTTAACTGATGGAATCTAACCCCAGAGATCATGTTACTAAGTTCTTCCATTTAAAAAAATCTCCACCTGCTTTTGACCAGCATCAAGGGGTGGTAGAGTTTGGTGTTACTGTAGTCAATATTCCAGAATCTTTTTTTTTAGTTCTGAGAGGCCCAACTATTCACTAAACTACATATCACATTCACAAACATATTTTTAAATAAGTAAGTCCCTGCCCAAAAGGTGAAAAAATAAATAAATAAAAGCAATGCTGGACCCTTGTCAATGACACACCACCTGCTGAAGCCACTGTCATGTTAGAACTGTTCAAATTGCTTGTCAGTGTCATTACCTTCAAAACATTTGTGCTGTCAATAGTATCAATATACCACTGTTAGATGTGTCTCTCACCATAAGGCAGCCTTCTCCCAATAGTCTCAACACTTAAGGGCCTGGAGTCATAACCTAGTGGTAGAGCACTTCCTGGTACAGCATGAGACGCTGGATTTGATACCCAGCACTCTACAGAGACAAGATATCTAAGCAGCTGAGGCTTATATTTGGGCTTCTCTTGAAGTTTTCTTTGAAGCATTGGGTGTTCTAAGACAGACCCTTCAATTGTGAACCAAGAACTTTACTGCTTTTCTAGGAACCTGATCAGAAAAATTTGCCAGTCTAAGAGCCAGGAGTTTCTGGATTTATCAACTGAGTTGATGAGTCTTTCATGGAGTTCCTTCTATCAGCTTGCTATTTGCTGGCCAGTTGAAAATCAGTGCTTAGAACTGCAAGTGATCTAAGTTAGCTTTTGTGACATACAAGCTTATTTTCAAGGAAATCTTTAGCACAATCTGTATTTCTCAATAATTCAAGTAGATATTTTGGGAGTATATATGATAATGATGGGGAACAATTAATGTTTGAATTAAAATGTATATTTGCATTTGGAAACTATACTAGCTCAAATATCTTGAACATTTTTGACTTTTACTGGAAATGTATTTTTATAACTGAATGTGAAATGAAATCACTTATGTTTCAGATGATGAGTTTTACGTGTAACAATCTTTCACCTTTCTGACTCCATTCTTTATATGGTATTTCTAGCCTTTCAGAATAAGTGGGATCTGCATATATCCTCTGAATTATAGAAAAAAGGTTGGGAAAAGTTTGTGTCCCTGTTTTCTTTCAAATTCAGCTAACTCTTCTACATGTTAGAATGGATAAAGGTAATGTCACTACTTCTAGAAAATCTGTAATAAAATATTAGAGGACATTACTAGATGGTATTGTCATGTTTTCCTGGGCAAATTTTACTTCCAAGAAGAGATACGGAAGTACTATAAGATCATGGGGGTAAGAGACATAAGGGCTGGACCAAGGTTGGCAGATGGAGCACAAGGCTGTCTTCAAAGAACTTATGAGAATTTCCAGAAATCAGGAAGAGGAGAGAGAGAGAGGGAGAGGGAGAGGGAGAGGGAGAGGGAGAGGGAGAGGGAGAGGGAGGGAGAGAGAGAGAGAGAGAGAGAGAGAGAGAGAGAGAGAGAGAGAGAGAGAGAGAGAGGAGTTAATTTATGTTATAATTACAAGGGAGTAAAAAATAAAAACAGTCCAATGAGATAATTCACCTACGTCAACACCACTTTATCAAAATGAGTGAAAACAAACCAAACAATACACATCCAACAAGACATCAGAAATGAGGGAGAAAGGGACTGAGACTTGGTTTAACTCAGTCAGATTTGCATTTCGACAGGAGTGTTTTTTTTTTCTTTCTCTTTTTTCATTTCTAAATGATGAGCACACAATTATACTTTCTAAACAAAGAATTTTCTCAACTGCTTTCTGTTTTTACAGTCCTCCCACAAGCATGAGAAAACACTTAAAAATCATCTGAGTTATTTTCTATTTACCCAGAAACTAGATTCTTCAAACCATATTTAAAACGCAGTTTAAATTTTGCATTTATGATCATGCCAAACTCTTCTGATGAATGATTAACCATAGAGTTTAAAAACTTGAATAACAAGACATTTAGAAATAGCTAACAATTATGTGGCTTCATTCCTCATAATACAGAATATACATACAGAATGCCAGAATTTTCAAAAGAAAGAGTGTAAATTTTTTTTTTTTACCAAATGTAACTGTCCAAGTGTTTCTTATCAATAGAGATGAACTATAAGCATAGAGATAATGTCAAGAATTAGGCCCTTTAGTTCTCCTTTGCTAATGATTAATTATGACTTGCACATGTAAAATGCTGAATTAACACTGTTACAGAAATACAGTTGTTCTTTAATTTATATTTCAAAATTATTAAAGCTTCATCAGTCAGTAAATCAACTCAAGCTCCTAGTCCATTATGATGAATTTGATTTTTTTAGCTTTGGTATTTATGATTACACTATAATATAATTGTTCAGTAGGTATACAGATAATTTTTCTACTCAATTGTCAAACTAATATACATACATATATAAATGTAGCATATGTGTGTGAAAGACAGAATTTGTGAGTTAGCAATATAAATATATCGAGGATTTAAGCCTGGCATACCTGCTTAGCCTCCTGGCTCACCCTGGAACAGTGCTAGGCATGACTACTGACTCCACATAAATAGTGTCCACTCTCTCTAGGAAGTTTAAAGAGAAATTCATAATTTGTACAAGAAAAAAATATTTTCTTTCTTTCTTTCTTTTCTTTGGAACACCTCACCTCTAGTGGAACTAGTTCCACAGGCAGGTATTCTTACATTTTATTCATTAGTGTCTTCAGAGACTAGTCTATTATTTCATTTCAGGATGCCTTTGAGTAATTATACAGGCAAGGAAACACTTGTTCCTTCTCTTTCCTTATTTGTGTTTAATTATATAATTCATACACATTCCTGAAGATGAGGACATGAAATGAAACCACAGAAAATAGAATTTTTTCATTGTATAACTAGATATGAAAAAGAATGCTTTTCTGGCCTCTCTCAGTAGTCTCTGAACATGTAGGTACCATGGGGACAGTTTGGATGATAGTCTTGACCAACTCATTTTTTTTGAAGTAAGATAGCTGTCCTGCTACTACTTATCATATATTGTGTCAAAGGAAGGATGTTATGGTGGCAAAAACTATTATCACTATCATTTGGGTGTGTGTCCTTTTATTGTTTCTTCTAGTTAAAAAAAAAAAAAAAAACAAGAAAGAGATTCACATCAGTTGAAAATATTCCTGTTTCACACACAGAGCTGAACGGTGACACAAAATTTCTAAACATCCTCTGCAATTGTTCTTGTTGCTCTGGTGTTTCCTCAGTTTACATTTGAGGCAATCTGAGCTTTATGGGAGGTTTTAATTTCAAAAGGATGAGAAAGACAGAGACCCTGTAATCAGCCTCCCTTCCTCATGCCAACTCCTTATTACCAATAGATAGAAGCAGATTTGGAAGGAGAAATGCATCTAATTCAGTTCTTAGTCTTTAATATAAGTTGAGTTTCCATGCAAAGGCCCAAACCCAAAGGGTCAAATGGGAGACAGAGAGCACAGTAAGGGATAATAGAGTTGAACAGTTTAAACTCTTATGTAAAATTTGATGTTTTACATAACTTTAATGGATTGACAAAGTCGTGTGAAGAAAACAGCTCCAGATGGTAAACATACGCAAGGGATTTAGTCAAACAAGTTTTTGGCAGGGATTGTATGATTTTGTAAGTGTATAGGAGCCAATGAAATTCAAGATGAGGCTGGTTAATGATCTACAGTTTTTGGTTAAAGAAGTATATTAGAGCGGGGTTCTCTCCACAGACCTCACCTTTCCTATCAACCCCACAAGCCTCTGGCAAAATGAAGTGGGTAACCTTCCTCCTCCTCCTCTTCATCACCGGCTCTGCTTTTTCCAGGGGTGTGTTCCGCCGAGATGCACGTAAGAATTTTATGGTTTTGCTGCTTTATTTTTAGCTTATTTTGTTAGTAATAGAAAGCTGACATTTTTAAAGAGTTAAGTTTTCCTATAGTGCTTATTTATAGACTTTGATGATATTTTGCATCTGAGAAGCTTGTGTGGTTATACTATTAATAAGCTTTTGAAGAAATGCTAAGCAAAATGACTTAAGCTATATCAAATACAGCTGAAGCCAAAATTCTACAGTCTCAAAGGCTTGTTTACTCTACCATGCTACACTAAATTCTAAAATTGCGTGTTGCTAATTTTACAAATAGAACTTCCATTTGTGTTTACTTTTATTTCAGATTGTCTTGGTATAGTTACTTACAGACGTGGCAGAAGCATTGAATCTTAGGTTTGCACACAAAACTAGAAATACTTCACCAGTTTTAAAACAATATTCTTGGTGAAAAAATAGTTCTTTCAATGTAAAAAGAAGGAGCCATTGCCAGCTTTGCTCCACTTTTTTTTTTTTTTTTTTTCTTTTTGTAGAGATCAGAGGCCAGTGTCTTTAAGTAAAGGAATAGCTTAAGTTTGTGGAAAGAAATATGAAAAGCAGCATTATAATTAGTTGTTTTCATCAATATTTAAATACGTTTTCTGGTTTTCTCTCCCTGTTCCCACAGACAAGAGTGAGATTGCTCATCGGTTTAATGATTTGGGAGAACAATATTTCAAAGGCCTGTAAGTTAAAATGTTAAAAGTCAGTTTAATGTTTCTGAAAGTCTTAATTCGAATTCTAAAATGCCCTTTCCCACCTTGAGTGTGCAAAAATTATCAGACAGCACTGTCCATTAATGGAAAGACGGACCTGTGCTGGGCAATATGGCAGTCAGAGGGCACATGGTTTTTGGACATTTGAAACATGGCAAGTCTAACTGAAGAGCATACATTCAAAATATATTTAATTTTAATTAGATGCATGTAGCCACTTGTGGCTAATGGTTGTTTTCCCGAAGAGTGAGATTCTGAAACCCTCATCAAACTTGTGAAGTATGGAATCTTATTTTTCTTTCTGGAAAGGTCTACAGCATATAGCTCTTTGGGCAGCTAACTCCCTAATTCTTCAACACAATAAGAGCCCATGTATCTTGAGAAGATTATTTTGTAGTAGTACTTTTTGTAGTACTGAGGACTTACACATGTGAAGCAAGTGGTCTATAACTAAGTCACATCCCCAGCCTCAAAAATGTTTCAATACAATGAAAAATGAGTAGTTTATTTTTGAAAAGTCAGTAGTGCCATATATCTTTTAACTGGGGTATATGATTTAGGAAAGAAATAACTCAAAGGACTTACATAATGTCTAGTCTTGACAATAAAATGTATTTAGAACAGTTTGCTTGTTTGCCCCATGTTCATAAATCTAGTGACATACATATGCATCTGTACATAAACATGAGAGAAATTCATATTTTTTTGGTTGGAAAGGCACATCTTCTTGGCTGTTCCTCAGAGAAAGATGGACAGGAATCTTTCTAAAGGTCTTCTAGATCTTTGTAAGAAAGATATACAAAATATAGATGTACACATGTGTACACATGTACACAATTTGCTGTTTAGAAAAGCCAACTTCTTCATACTAAAGTTTTATTTCCATGTCTGTTTTTTAGTGTCCTGATCACCTTTTCCCAGTTTCTCCAGAAATGCCCATATGAAGATCATGTAAAATTAGTGAATGAGGTAACTGAATTTGCAAAAACATGCGTTGCTGACGAGTCTGCTGCAAACTGTGACAAGTCAATTGTAAGTACATTCTGATTTTGTGGATTTTTTCCTCTTTTATGTAGTTCTGAATGTTTCAAAAGAAAACAAATGCTTTCTCTCACCCCTAAGACCCAGTGAACATTGGGGAAGTGGGGGCAGAAAGTTTGTAAGAGCCAGAGGAACAGGGATTTTGCTACGAAATAGCCTCCTAGTAATGTCAGAAGCTATATATTCAAAAAGTCTCACTAGCATGATTAATCTTTCTGTGACTGGCTTACTGCACTTACCAAAATGTTCTCCATGTTTTCCCACACTGGTACCAGTTGTAGAATGTTCCTCTTTTAAATGCTGAAGAGTAATCCCTAGTATGTATTCACCACATTTTCTTTATCAGTTCATTTGTTGGTGGCTGTTTATATATTTTGATTACTATAGGTAATGCCACAGTAACAAAAGAGGCTAATGATTTCTTGACACAATGGTACTAGGTTAATCTTTAGAATGCATCAGCTGGTTTCTATGCTATTTGGTTACTTCAATAAAATTATAGCATAACTCTTTATTTCTATTTTAGGGACATGAATATTTTATGCACAATTAAAAGGTTAGAATTTTAGTCATTTAAGAAGAAGAGCCAGGGCTTCAAAACCTGACCTCTGAGCTTCTCTGACTGTTTAATCTATGGGCAAAGGCATTTTTCAAATTCATCTCTAGGCCCTTTTTTCTTGCTTTACTCTGGATATCTTTCATTCTCATTGCAGAGTTAGTACTTCACACAAAATATTACAGTTCTACCTTGATATTTCTAGAGCTACATTTTTGAAAGTTAATACATTCTGTTTAGATCAGTAAAATTTCCATGAAGTTAAATGACTTTTATAATAATAATAATAATAATAATAATAATAATAATAAAAACGAGGAAAGGAAGGATTGTTTAACAAATAAGGTTCTTTGGTGGGAGGCATTGTTTCTAAAGAGGAGATCTGTAATTATTTATAGCATGCAGCCACCATTTATAGGAGATTGTATTATTTCTTAGTTTTACAAGGAGCCTACTGAAAACTCGGGTTTCTTCCAAAGGAGCAGGTCTCATGAGCTACTGGCTCAACATGTTGCTCCTGAGCATAAATGGTCACGCCCCCAAATATGCACATGAAGCCTGGGCAGGTTTTACCTTGAGGTGATTTTTAAAAAGCGTATTTGATACCACAAGTCCAAGCTTCCCTTGATGTTTTATTATAGTGACTTTTCTCCTACCTTTTAGTGCTAGGAGAAAACATGTAAGGCAATAGACCTTAAGGCTGTTAGTTATCTGCTTTTCTGTTTTATTTTCTGTACTGTGGCACTTGACTATGATGAAAATTACACAAAAATAGACAAATTGAAGGAAAGTAAAAGGATTTTGATATAATTTCCTTTTGATTCACAATTTTTAAAAATAATTATTTCATTAACAATTTTTATACTTAAATTCATTTTAAGCAGCATATAAAATTGTATATATTTCAAGGTGTCATGTAATACTTCCGAACAGGCACATACCATCTATATACCTACACACAAGATACTTGTTTTCTTTATGGAGGCTTAACCACACATTCAATTTTTTATGTTCCTCTTTGGTTCTAGAGAAAGTCAGGTACTGGCAAGAATCTGACAGCTTCTCTTTTCCACTTAGCATGCTCTTTTTGGAGATAAGTTATGTTCCATTCCAAATCTTGGTGACAAGTATGCTGAACTGGCTGCCTGCTGTGCAAAACAAGACCCTGAACGAACTGAATGTTTCCTGCAACACAGGGATGACAAACCTAATCTGCCTCCATTTGTGCGGCCAGCGGCTGAGGTTATGTGCACTTCCTTCCAGGAAAATGCTGCCTCATTTATGGGACAGTGAGTAAACAGATTTTGGTTCTTTAAATTAAAAGCTGGGCGATAACTCTGCCACTTATCACCTATGCTAATGGTCATCAAACCCCCAAATATGCACATGAAGCCTGGGCAGGTTTTATTTGAGGTGATTTTTTAAAAAGCGTATTTGATATCACAAGACTATATACAATGTCAATAAAAAGATCAAGGATATCTTCATCTTGAAAGCAGATATGACGTTTGTGAAAAATATGAGACTGAGAAGTCATAAAATAATCTGAAGTGGTGTGTGTATGTGTACATGTGTGTGTGTGTGTGTGTGTGTGTATGTGTGTGTGTGTGGTGTTCATGTTCTTTGGATCAATTTCATTTTAGTCAGCAACATTATATCACCCAAATTTAACTATTTACCCCAAATGCACATGTGTAAATATTTCCACACAGACACACAAATTTAATCCACCTTTTCTCACTTAAGCACAATAGAGACAGGCCATCACTCACTGCCACACTAATAAAACTGGTCAGTTACACATCTTTGGGTTTGGGTTGACGAATCATTTCGGTAGTGTTATATGCTGTGAAAAATGACTGCCTGTTTTCTTCTCTTTCCATAACTCAGCTATTTGCATGCAGTCGCGACAAGACATCCTTACTTCTATGGCCCAGAGCTCCTTTACTATGCTGAGAAGTACAGTGCCATCATGACTGAGTGCTGTGGAGAAGCCGACAAAGCCGCTTGCCTGACACCAAAGGTGATTTCCTGGAAGATGGGGGAAAGAACCACTTTGTATTTCCAGCCTCAGAATTTTTAACCTTCTTATGGCTAGAGTTAGGGAATTTGACTCTCTAAATGAAACTTCTCTATGTTATTAGAAATCTTTCTTTCCTTTCAAGTCACTGACATATTTTGTTCCAATGCTTTTCTTCCTTCTGAGATTTAGTAGTGGTGTCTAGAGAGGGAATTCTTGTATGTGTGCTTAGTTATGTTCTCATTGTTTTATGGTGGTGACTTCTGTTAAATTTGCTAAATTGAACAGCAAGGTCTAGGTTTCTTTTTTGCTATTTTAGTTTTTATTCTTTTTAGTCCTTCCTTGAGACATTTTATTGTAGATAGAATTCAAAGCTGAGAATTTTACTGAGGCTAGAAGCTGGACTCCATTCCTTTCTTCCAAAAATATTTATTATGTAAAACATTTGTTTTTTTCCTTGGGCACTTACAAACATTTTATGAAAATTGATGAAGTAAAGATGTAGATGAGTTAGTCACAAAATTAAAAAGTCAGTGCACACATATATGTGTCCTGGGATATTAGTATAAATACCTCCTCCTTTCAAGACCCTTTTCTTGGCAATGTCTTCATGCTCTTTTTAATGTACCTAGTAGCCTCCACTATTATCAGTCTGTTTTTAGTTCTCCTAGGTATTAGAATCATTTGTCAAAAGAGAGTACTTGTGAATTTAGGTATAAATTAACTTTTTACAATTTCATTTGGCTGTAAGATGGTACTCAGTAGTAGAGGTCTTGCCTAACATGCACACGGTTCTGATTTCAACTCTCCACCCAAACAAATTTTGTCATAAGGCTGTCTGAACTTTTGAAAGTGTGTGTGTGTGTGTGTGTGTGTGTGTGTGTGTGTGTACAAATTGTGTTTTTTACAAATTTTTCAACTGGATTTCCTTTTGTAGCTTGATTCTCTGAAGGAGAAAGCATTGACTTCAGCTGTCCGCCAGAGACTGAAGTGCTCCAGTATGCAGAAGTTTGGAGAAAGAGCTTTCAAAGCATGGTGACTATTTTTATATCACAGTTAGCAGCCTTATAATGATAATTGTTCAATATATAAGAGTATGCATTTATAAGGTAATTTATGTAATTGGTAATTACAGGTAATGGAGCTCTATAGGAGACTAATATTATGCTGTAAAACTTGGCTGTATTTTTTTGAGGTTTTAGTATTGTCAATAAAAATTTGAAAATCTTAGAAAATGAAAAAAATAAGTTAATTTATGAAATGTTGTTAGAGGTGAAATGTTGTAAAAGATTTTTGGCCCCTTTTGGGCCAGAGGTCTGTCTGCAGCAGCTTTTGTCTCCTAAAATTGACTTAGAAGCTTATATTAATTTTATGCTGTTTGGTTTATGTCTCAGGCACATTACTAACTAGCTCTTTGAATAACTAATACTTTCACAATTTTGTCTCAGCTTTTTGCTTTAAATTGTCAAAGAACTTAGAAGTTTTTTTTTCTCTAAAGAAACACAGATATTTAAGTCCTATTTGTTTATAACGACTAGGAATCTCATTTTAAACTCTTAAAAAATATAGCCATAGTCATGGTTATTAATTTACTTAATTTATTTTCCCTCAATCTGAAAGTGACTGTTTAGTGTTCAGATAGTTGAATTCAGCCATCAGTCAATTTAGAGTTATTACTTTGAATTTTATTACAACTCCAATTCTATTTCCGATCTCATGTTTTTTCTTCATCCTCTCTTTATTTTTACATTATGTAGCTGAGTCTGGGAACATCCTTTAAAATCTAAGCCAAGAAAAATATGCTTTTCTTTCCAGCACTTCACCTGCTTGTCAATTATGAATCAACGTAATAGGAGAGGAAATGCAGATGACAGACATTGTGCATGTTCTTTAGAAACTGTCACCAAGAATTATCCTCACTAAACCATCGCTACTATCCAAATTCTTAAAGCCAATCAAATCAATCAATATAGTAACCCCACCATGAAACAACACACTGTCACATGGACTATGGTTGGTTCTTGTAAAGGAGTCTCTTTATCAGAGCTATGTAAGAAACTGAAAATTATTCTGAAAATAATGAAGATCTTGGCTTTTTACATCCTGCCATAGAGCTTAGATGCTGTCTGCTGGAGCAACTTCTAGACAGAAGAATGCATAATAAAAATGCTCCAAGTCTCTAGAAGTTCGGATATTTTTCCCCTTTACAGACCTTTAGAATTAGGAAAAATATGTCTTAATTAAGACAAAAGATGGTGAATCTTCACTTTCAGATGAGAAAATGCTTTCATGCCATTATGTGATTTAACCTCCTGGATCATTTTGAGTTACTCTATAAAAGCTAAAGCCTGCTTGAGGTCCCATTGCTAAGATATGATCATGCTAGAAACAGAAGTCAGGTGACGACTCAAAACTTGATGCCTCTTAGCCTGCCACCCCTTTGGGAATTCCTCTTTATGAGGCCTTAGCTTTCCGTGTAGCAGCCAGCCTCATTCTTTCAGTAGATTATTCTGCCCAAGGAAAATGTAACTATCATGTCAGAACTAGCATTATAAGAACTAGTGAACTCTTTTCATTTCAGTTAGTTTTGAACTTTTTTTTGTTATAAATGGTATCTCTTCACTGCTTGCTTACAAATCCTGCACGATATTAATTCTCTGACGGGAAAATTTTCTTTTTAGGGCAGTAGCTCGGTTGAGCCAGACATTCCCCAACGCTGAATTCACAGAAATTACCAAATTGGCAACAGATCTTACCAAAGTTACCCATGAGTGCTGCCACGGTGACCTGCTTGAATGCGCAGATGACAGGGTAAAGACTCCTTGTCTGCTCAGAGTCACTGAGCGCATGTGTTTGGCTGCACTGGTGAACGCTGATGGTGGTTGACATGGTCTCTGGGCTCTCCTTTCTTGTGTCAAGCTTGCCTTGCTTTGTAGAACTTTGCAGAAAAAAAAAACAGAACAAAACAACAAAACAAAAACACAAACAAACAAACAAAAACTCAAAAGAGTTTTTTGAAGTATTAAATGGCCCCAAACTTTTTTGTTCAGCCCCACTCTGAGAAGACTTCAACGGAGAGAGAGCAGTTACAAATGTAGATTTCTAAGATGTTTTGGAGAGAGAAGTAGGGCTGGAGACCCCACAGACTGGAGAGGCTTTTAAAAAGATGATGTAGTTATCCCTCCATAGTTTCCTACTAATTAGCTGTCTGTGCTACGTACATAAATATTTGTTGATACCTCACTTTATTGTCTGCCTTACTTCCCCTTTCTAAAGATTAAAAATATAACCAAATACCAGAATCTTTTTCTGCTCTGATAAGCCCTGGAAAACTTGTGTTGGATATTTTATGAATGTAAACAGGGCCTGTAACTGTGCTCATTGCTCATTATTTAGTTATGTCTCATATTTTAATGAGGTATTTAGTCTTAAAAAACCTACCCTTAATTTGGGAGAAATATATGGAAAAACAGCACTAAATTTTTTTTGGAAAAATAACCTGAATTATCGCAGTCATAGAAATACAAAATTAATTAAAAAGTTCCAAGCTAACTAATTTAAAGAAATAATGTGTTCCTGAACACCCTTTCTTTAATCTAATTGGAATGTTTTAGTCACAGACTCTTGAATCCACAGGTTCTGAATCACTGGTTGGGTGAAAGTGTGTTTACAGAAGCCACTTTGGTTGTGTATGGTCTAGAGTGGGATGAATATGTGACAAAGGTGTGTGGATAAATATAGCAAAGATAATTTCTCTAAAGCATCTGTGTTTCTTTCTCACAGGCGGACCTTGCCAAGTACATGTGTGAAAATCAAGCATCTATCTCCAGCAAACTGAAGGCTTGCTGTGACAAACCAGTGTTGCAGAAATCCCAATGCCTTTCTGAGGTGGAGCATGACAGCATTCCAGCTGATCTGCCTTCATTGACTGCTGAGTATGTTGAAGATCATGATGTGTGCAAAAACTATGCTGAGGCCAAAGACATGTTCCTGGGCAAGTGAGTGGATGCTTTATTTTAAGAGTTCTTTTGTTTTGTTTTCTTTTATTTTGTTTCAAGGGTCTCACTATATAGTTCTGACTGTCCTGGAACTCACTGTGTAGACCAGGCTAGCCTCCTAAGTGCTGGGATTAAATGCATGTGCCACCATACCTGCTCCTTTTGACAGAGCTGCATGGCTTAGGAAGCTACACAAGAATCTCGCTTGGAGTTACCATAACTTCTGTAGCTCTCAGTAAATTTGTTCACTTTTGCCATCCTCAGCCTTTAAAATTTACCTGAGAAGTATTTTAAGTAATTTAAAATATTCTTATAAAATTATATATGCATTTAGAATAAATTCAATGTTCCTTAATCCATAGGAATGTTTCTGGAAATATTTAGAAATATTCCATGTATACATACATTATATGTATCAATTACTTATAAGCATATTTTAAAAATATCAATATGTTTGAACATATTTATTATTTAACTGTCTAACTACCTATCCACTTATATCTATTCATCTCTGTGATCACACACACATACACATATGTGTATGTCTCTCTATATAAATTAGTGTCATATTGATGTTTGTACATATAAAACATACACACACATATATAAACATCAATATGACACTAGTTGTTTAGTATTTGGTTGAAAAGACCAGAATGTCATAGTGAATAGCAAGACAAGATACAAGTAATAACAAAGGACTATATGCTTTATATAACTGCAACAATTAATTTTATCATTTTATTATTAGATTATAACTATACCCTATGTACTAAATATACAGTATCAAGCATTTAATATGTGTCAGTCTGTGTGCTTTGATAAGAGTGTGCCATGTGTTTATCCCAGCTCATCTTGTAAGAAAGATGCTACCCTTATCCCCATTTGCAATGTAGGAAGTTATGCACTGATAGTGTTAATAAGTTGCCCATGCAGAGCACTAAAATACATTGCAATTCAAAGCTGAACCTGGGAAGAGTCATCTCTGGGTCCCAAGTTCTTGTTGCTTAGTTTCCTATGTGGATCTCATCCTAATGCAGGATGCCTGGAATGTGAATCACTATTGGGATTATTTATATGAGTCTATTACTTGCTCATCTATTCAACTCAGTCTATGTACATCCTCATTAGGTTTTTGTATGACTACGCAAAAAGGCATCCTGAATTCTCCGTTGCCTTGTTGCTGAGACTTGCTAAGAAATATGAAGCCACTCTGGAAAAGTGCTGTGCTGAAGCTGATCCTCCAGCATGCTATGGCAAAGTGGTAGGTTTCCATTAGCCAAGAATACATAGCGCCCCATAGCACTTTCTATAAGGAAAAAGGAAGTAATAAACTAATGAGAACTGATATAGGTCAGTTCAGATAATTTTTTCTCCCAAATTTTATTTATTTATTTATTTATTTTGATTTTTCAAGGTTTCTTTTTTTTATTATGAATAAAGTCTTATTTTTATCCATGTAGCCACATGTTCAAACTCCTTTCCCCTCCTTGAGACGGAGGCAAGTCTGCACTCTTAAAGTTCTTAAACATTATAGAATAAACATTTGGATAAAATGTACAGAATCACAGAACAGTTACTTTAGAAAGGGAAAGTTTGAAGAAGGAAAGGAATCTTAGAAAATCTTTATCATTGTTTTTCTTTTTTCATACTCCTAAGAATAAAATAAGAGAGTAAATTCAAATGCCAACTAAAAGAGATTCATTTCACTTAGATTTAAAGACAGTTAATGTGGTACTCCAAATTGTTAATGATTTGTTTATCAATGTAAATGTTTAACAGGAGTTTGTATACTTTATTCCTTTAAAATACTTGCAAGCATTTTGAAGAAGGTTTTGGAGTAGTTTTCTGAGAAGTTATGCTTGCAAGTTTGTTGTGGAGGACATCAGGGTTTCTGTCAGCACATGCTGGTGACCTACCGTGGGCTCTCAGGAAGGAGTTATAAACACAGTCCTTTTACGTTGCAGTTCGAAGAGTTTAAACCTCTTATAGAGGAGCCCCAGAACCTAGTCAAAGCTAACTGTGAGCTCTTTGACAAACTTGGAGAGTATGGATTCCAAAATGCGTGAGTAGTTTCTCAGATTTTTTTCTTGATCAATATGAAATTATTTAAAACAATATAAGGCAAATAGCCTTAGTAATAAAAACATATTACCTATGATCTTTATCTTTCAAAAAATTCTAGAGAGGGAATAATTTACAGGATGGAGAGGAGTATGTCCTGGTATAATATAAAACACTGGTCTCTTGGGAGTATACAGTTTGAAGACTCAGCAAATCTTGACACATTCGAACTGGGAATATTCTTCAAGGGTTAGGTAGAGTTTTTGAGCAAACAATAGAATGATATTTAGTAGAACAAGAAGTTACATGCTTTAGACAGCAGAAACTCAAGATGTGATAGAAATACTCAATGCATACATATTACAAAAGATTTAGATGATATGCAAATGTTACATTAATAAGAGTTCACTTTAGAAAATATTGAAATTTGAGAGTTATACCCAAATTGTGGTAGTTGTGACCTTGTATTCCTATAGAATTTTGTTTCTAGAAGAGATAGGGACTGAATAACCTATAGAGGTGAAGTGAAGATGCTGGAAGAGACATACTATTCCTTCTCCAGGTCATTTACATTTATAACACTCTTCTAACTCTAGAGTTTGGAGTTGATATTATTTCTTCACTTGCATAGTTACAATCACACATTGACTTTTATTAGTTATGGTGCATTATTGAAAACTAGATGTTATTAGATGCTAGATAATATGCAGGCAAACATTATTTCCTTTCATTTAGTCCTTGCACTGTATCTATTGAACCAGCCATCTTTTCATCACTGTCTTTAAAGATTATCACAATGCTGGTATGTGTAAGTTTGTGATAGGATTTATTTTAGGCAGCACCAAATACATTAATGCCATTAGATAGAGAAATGTAACTCACTTTTTTATGATCTTAGTACAGTTCGAAGACTAAGATCATATGCTCCAGGGAGTTTACATGACCACTTAATTAGTTTCTCAGGACAAGGTCTTCCTCTAATACTATGCTATCATCCTAGAAATGAAGAACTTTGATCCCTGAGGGGTGAAAAATCTTAGTTGATTTCTAATATTTCTTCTTGAAATATTTTTCACCAAGCTGTCTTTCTGGAAACATATGAGTTATTTTTTTATAACAGGCTCCTAGTTCGTTACACCCAGAAAGCACCTCAGGTGTCAACTCCAACTCTTGTGGAAGCTGCAAGAAACCTAGGAAAAGTGGGCACCAAGTGCTGTGGGCATCCTGAAGCAGAAAGACTGCCTTGTGTGGAAGATTATGTGAGTCTTTTAAACTACAAGTCAGAAGTGCTGGGTTTTCTCTTTGGACATTGACAAATATAACTTTTAGGATCAAGGGTGTACTAATATGTGCATGTGTATGTGGTAGCATTTATATTTATCTAAAAGAGAGACAATTTTTATAAGTCATATGCATGGTTTCAATGATAAATAAATTACTATGCCAATTAATGCTGAATTCATAGTTGTTAATTTCATATAGTAGTTCTCAGTGAATCAGAAAGTATTTGTGGAATCTAGTGACTGTTCTGCTCCTCTGCCTACCTGTTCCTTAGTTGTCTGCAATCCTGAACAAAATCTGTGTGCTGCATGAGAAGACCCCAGTGAGTGATCAGGTCACCAAGTGCTGTACTGGATCTGTGGTGGAAAGGCGACCATGCTTCTCTGCTTTGCCAGTTGACGAAACATATGTTCCCAAAGAGTTTAAAGCTGAGACTTTCACCTTCCATGCTGATATCTGCACACTTCCCGAAGATCAGAAACAGATAAAGAAACAAACGTGAGTAAAAATTTTCTTATTGCCTATGTCTGTAGTATTGATAATGAGAGCTGTAAATTGGATAATTAATTTTTAATGCAGAGATTATAGACCTTAGATAGAAGTGTGTAGATGTTGGCATTATTGAGTTAAAAAGGTATCGAGTTTTTTCTATGTGAAAAAAATTGTATTAAAATCTTCCATATAAACTACCTTTAATAATATGAATAGAAACTGCAGAAGAATAAAATTCCAGTCAAAGCAGAAGGGACAATGCTAAATAGCTAACTGATGAATTTGTATAGATATAAAACTAGTCATAGAAATCATAGAATTTATTTCAAGGTATGAATAATTATATTATCTCATGATGAAGCCATAGGAGAGGCAAGACAAAGCCACACATGTTATTTCTGAGAATAGGATAAGAACCATTTAGACATGCACACAGGAGGGCTGACTCCTCATTGCACTCATGAGAGCTTTCAATAGCATGAATTGTAGCAAGAGAGTGTCATCACCTTTGGGGACATGTGATCATGGTTGAGACTGTGTTGCAAACTCATCCCCCAACACAACTCTTTCTCAGGTACTGTTTGTTACACAAATGTCAATGACAGAAACCCAGGAGTCTCCTCTTGCTTGATTTAATTTTTACAGCATCCCTCTATTAGCTTTCAAATGGGGCAGATGTTAGAGAGTAAAATTCCATATAGTTAAGTGCAAAGACAGAAGTCTTTCAGGAAATTTTCTGAAACTATATGAAACACGAATGACTTGAACTAATTATCCCATTTGATTCAGCCCTAGCAAAGTGGCACCTATCACCCTCATACATAGTCAAAAATATTAAGGTTTACAGTGGTTGGCTTGGTCCTCAAAGTCAAAGTCACTTGACTCCAAGATTTGTAACCTTAAACTGTGGCCTCACCATCCTTGCTGTTCTGTTTCTCTGCACGAGAATAAACATTTCCTCTGATCTTGCCTTCTGTCCCAATGCAGGGCACTTGCTGAGCTGGTCAAACACAAACCCAAGGCTACAGGTGACCAGCTGAAGACCGTGATGGGCGATTTCACAGCTTTCTTGGATAAATGCTGCAAGGCTGACGACAAGGAGGCCTGCTTCTCTGAAGAAGTAATGGAGCATTTTGTATTTTGATACATCAGTTTCTATTTTTGAACGTTTGGTCAGGTTGGGGCTTAAGGACTCACATGCTGGATAATGTGGTCAATCTAGATTGTGTTCTCTGCAGAACTGCAATACAAAGTGACTTACATAGCTGTAAATTTTATGCCACACTGCGGCATATTAAATGTTTATAATGGCCATTCAGTTCCAAATTTATGACACTTATGAACACAGTTAAAAATATTTGTAAAGTCCAGAATCATTAACTCATTTAAACTCTGTCCTGAAATGTTACTTTTTGAGTTGACTTATTCACACATCAGGGGAGAACATTTACAATTACATGTCTGAATCACTTCACATTTTCTCTCATGGCCTAAAAACAGTTTGCCTTAGTTTTTATTTTTGGATACAAAAGGTGTCAGTGAGTTTTGTTTTAGGAATTCTAGTAGAACTGTAGTTAAGTGATACAAGCATGTGGATTTGCTGCATTATCACTTGTGGAAGTGCAGATTCTCATAGTCTTGCCAATTTTTACTGACATCTATCATTTTTATTCTGTGTGTGCTCAGGGCCCAAAACTTGTTGCTGCAAGCCAGGCTGCCTTAGCCTAAACCCATCACAATCACAAGCATCTCAGGTAACTGTATTTGGGATTAAAGTAAAAATAATCATAGTCTTCTCCCCACCCCTGAAATGGCTAAAATTTGCTGACAATTTGCCAAAAGCCATGTAGACTAGCACCAGTCACCACCCTTAGACCCTCACGTATGTTCACTGATTTGGGTTCCCTTTGCAGATAAGAAAATAAATAATAAAGGTCTGGCTAGATTAATGCAATTTACCCAAAAGGCATCCAAACTATGAACAGAAGCAGACAAACTTCAGAATTCAAACCAGAGCTGTTTGGACTTATATGATATACTACATGGTGCCACCCACTTTTGCCCAGCCAAGGGTATCCTCAGAATAAAGTTGAAACCGTAGGAAAGAACATCTTTAGGGGGAATGGGTCAAAATGGTTGTGTGTTATTGATTCTACACAGCTTGAGCCAATAATTCTATAAATTCATTTCACCAGAAGATACAATGTAGCTACCTTATGGGGGTTCCTGTTCCATAATAAACAATCTGCTTCTGAATCTTTGATATGTAGCATGCCAAGCTTTGGCAGAATGTATATTCATATTTTAAAACAGCCTTCTTTAAAAATATAGATAATTGAACATGGCTATGTTGATCAATTTTGTTGTAATATTTTGGAAGAGAATCTTACAAATAGACCAACAATGGAATGAGATGGCAAATTGTTTCTCCACATAAAAACACATACTTATTGTGTATTCAAGCAAAAACCTATGGATATAGGGTTATTTCAGAATTATTTCCACTTTAGAAGGAAAACAAAATTATGTTTCATTCTGAGAAGACAGCTTTCATTTGTAGTAAATGAAGTCTTGAGAAATGGTGAGGCCTCTGACTTTGAAAGGAGGAGGTGTCATAACGTGCATTGGTGTGTCATTTGCCCACTGACTGAGGGGGTCAGCTAAGTCTAGATCATGCTTAGGCTGTTTACCCTGGTGAAAATTGCAAAAAAAGTCTAAGAGGTTTAACATTTTAAAAATAGATTTGTAAAACATATTTCATTTTAGAAAGAGCACTAACATTTTTCTTTTTGTTTTTCAGTCTACCATGAGCAAGAGAGAAACATGAAAACTCAGGACTTCTTCATCTTTTCTGCTGGTGTAAAATTAACACCCAAAGGAACACAAATTCCTTTAAACATTTGACTTCTTTTGTCTGTATTTCAATTAATAAAAATTAAAAGAATCTACTCTATGGGTCCAGAACTGTATTTTTTAAAGGCATGCTCTTCCTGATAACCTATTAGGCTCTGGAATGTACTCAGGCGCTCTTGACCCTCACACCTTGAGGCTCTGGAATGTACTCAAGCGCTCTTGACCCTCACACCTTGAGGCTCTGGAATGTACTCAGGTGCTCTTGACCCTCACAGCCTTGTAGGTCCTAGAAAGCACTCAGTTTTTGCTCTTTGTTCTCTTCAGCAGAGACTCTAGCTTTTTTGGGGGCAACACGATGAAAATAAATGTTAATATTCCCCTGAGTTATGGGTAGTGAACGTATAAACTAATTTCAATATAATGAGAGCTTTGAATGAGAGACTAAAAGCTTATGAATCGTGGATTTCCTTTGTCAGTGGGACTCTAAGAGTGAGTTGGGGACAAAGGACATGAGAATGACTTTAAAAATAGCTAGGTGAGCTGATAAAAACAATGATATAAGAAAATTTTACCATAGTTCAGGATGATCATATGGAACCTCAAGAAGCAATGTTGGGAGAGGGTACAAGGTGGTCTGGAGGTGTGCTGAAGCACACTGCATTGATGAAGACCAAGAAGTGAAGAGTCATATAAAAGACTTATAAGTTATATTCCATGCTAGATTCTTTCCTCTGTTCTAGGAAGCCAATGCTCACATATACTTTGGTCTATGAATTTTATAGACTTATCCAAGCATTGTCTATGAATTTACATACATAGTCATTTATAGCCATATGAAAGTTTTATTATTATATACTTGGTTCCAAATTGTGCATATTGTTTTACAACTGACTCCTAGTAATTCTTTATAGTTTTATATTAAGGATGATACTTGAAAAGATGATCATACTACATTTAAAGAAAGGTGCTTTTGAATCCTCTTGTATTACACACTCACTGCTCCCTCAACCTGTACTTTGACCTCCTAATGAAAGTATTAAAGATAGGAGAAAGACTGGAAAAATAGAATGAAGATTGGGACCTGGCCTGATGGAAACCAGGAAGTATAGCCAGACAATTTTGAGTAA
The DNA here is from genome assembly GCA_004025045.1 of Sigmodon hispidus. Taxonomy (NCBI): domain Eukaryota; kingdom Metazoa; phylum Chordata; class Mammalia; order Rodentia; family Cricetidae; genus Sigmodon; species Sigmodon hispidus. Next base: position 20,618 of record PVIH01012497.1, read on the forward strand.
GATGTTGCTATTCAGCTGGGCTAAAAAGAGGCCAGGTCTAGATGCACTGTCTGGAAGGGACTGTTATGGCAACCATTTTTAGCTACCAAAGGGGAACTTAAAATTTTGAGAGAATTATGCCCCACAATTCTCTATTTCCTCAGCCTCAGCTTCTCCTGCTTCCCATAGAGTTAACATCTGAAACTAACAAGCCCAGGACAACCATGGTTTTGCAAGGGCAGCCTTTGGGGAATAATTCCTATCTTTCTGATGTCTAGCTGTTTGTCTCTGTTTTTTGCTTCATGATTCAGAAGGCTGAACTACTAGAAAACTGTGGGCCTACTGGTGTGTAGTATGGTGTGGTGGTGGTGGTGGTGGTGGTGTGTGTGTGTGTGTGTGTGTGTGTGTGCATGCGTGTTAAAAGTTGGTGTCTTAACACACTGGGGACATGATGTGATGCCAACATGATTTAATACTGGGATGTCAGGTTGATGACTTATTTCTTTAAAGGTAGTGTTTGCCAAGTATCTCCACTGTGAAGTTATTACTTTTCCTTTTGCATAGTCTTTGAGGAAGTAAACCTTTATACAGCTCCCCCACAAAATGAGGCATAAAAACTAGGTATTACTCTTCTGGAAGGGGAACATATATGAGTTTCACTAGAATTCCTTCGGAAGTCAGATTTACTTTACAGTTCTTCATTTACTTATAGCAAAATGAACTCAATAGTTTTTTGATTTGTAAAAATAATTTAGTTATATATTTTTACTCAAATTATGACAGATTTGGATGTTTGGACTCCTATCAGGTGTCTGCATTCTTCATTTTATGTGTTTTTCACTTCCTGACATTACAAGATGCTACAGCTTAATCTGTGTTTTTCCATCCCTCAGTCCTCTAAAGCAGCCATTTCTAAGCAGCCCCAATGTCTTTTGTTAGAGAATGTTATTGCAAAGATCTGAGTGCTGTCTGTGCCCCTCGCTAGTGAGGGTTTACTGTTTCTATGACTCTGTAAAACATTAAATGTGGACACATGTGTGTTGATGTACACACATGTTATCATTATATAATCTGTCTAGCTGTCTATCTATCTATCTATCTATCTGTCTATCTATCTATCATCTATCTATCTATCATCTATGTGCATATGAGTTACACCTGATAACTCTGACTGTATCTTAGAACCACAGATCTCATTGTAACTTTTTTGCCCTCTTTCTGATTCATAATTCTTCTACTGATAGTGAGGGCTTGTCTTCCACTACCTGCCCTCAATTTATGCATGTGTTCAATGCCAGGACACATGTTAAGGTCTTTAGAATTATTGAACCATACTTCCATGAGAACTACTAGAGTACAGCACTTACATGTATTTTTGTCTTTAACCTTATAGCTTTTTTTCTAATCAAAACTTTATTTTCCAAAGTTATTGGGGCCAATTTTATTTTTCCCTATGCCTTTCAGTGAGGCTATGACTTGGTTTGGGTTAAATCACATACACATTGGGTTCAAGATGGACTTAGACTCTGTATTGACTGATTAATTCACACTCTAGAGCCTTTTTAGTTGGTCCTATCCTGTTTTCATCAAATGATTCCATTTGTTTCCTCAAGTTGATGTTACCTTTGCAGGAATATATTCACTTCCTTCACCTAACAGGAGGCCTTGTAGCTATTATTCTTTTTGGTGATCAAAAGACAGAGGTGTAGTGACCAATGACATTGAACCCAGTGTAAAAGTAAATATGAATAGACATTGTATTGCTTAGATGTTTATGTTAAAGAAATATGAATAGTAAGAGACTTGCTTTGTGCAATGACACATATCAATAAAATCTAATACAGCTAACAGAAAACAGAAGTCATAGTGACATTATAGAATGTCACTATGTGGTATAGAATAAATAATGATGTTATAATCATAAATTAAATACATAATAAAAAGAATATAGTGACAAGATGATTTATTTGTGTCAATATAGTCTCCTCAGAGCTATTAAATCATCAATCATATCATTACTATATTTTTCATGAGTCTGAAGATTCAAAAATTAGCCAAAAATATGATGCATTTGGCACTAAAGAAGACAGCACAGCCATGTTATTGATTGCTTCTGGAGTCAAAGGAAGAGTGTATATATAATAATTGTCTCACAAGATTAAAATGGTGCTGAAAAGTTCCTTTCACATAACTAACATTTTAGCTGTCATAGTGCCATGATATAATCACACAAACTAAAAATCACAAGAGTTCTGAGTCAACCTGGACTTCCAAAAGAGCAGGTAAAAATTCTATAAATGTGACACATGAACACTTGCTATTTATGAAAATAAGAATTAGTTTTAAGATGTAAAATAAAAATTACTCTAAATTAGATTCATCAAAATCTTCCTATTCAATATGAACAAACCTAGTTAATATTTCACATGATTGTGTCACCTTTGTCTCAGTTTATCTGATCCAGGATTATCCTGATAGAATTTCTTTTTTTAAAATTTAATTTTTTATTATGAATAAAAATGTACACATTTTCTATCTGTGTATATCCTTATTGAAGGTTCCTTCCACCTCCCATCCCCTCAAGTCACTCTCTCTTCTCCACATCTCATCTCCTCCACAGCATGGGCAGGAGGTACCAAGCTCCCAGTATTGCTCAGTTCAGCATCCACTCCTGGCAGATCCAGTTTCCTCACCTCAACATCAAGACTGAGTCAGGTGTTTCTCTAGAGGCAGTGGAATCCAAGGTGTCAGTCCAAGGTGTTTCTGATCCTAAGCTGTTCAGTGGTTGTGGTTTGCAGCTTGGACATGCTTTGCTTTTTGTTTTTTGTTTAGAGTCCACTAATGAGTGAGTACATCCCCTGCTTATCTTTCTGGGTTTGAGATACCTCACTCAGGAGGATATTCTCCAAATCTATCCATTTGCCTGAAAATTTTAGGATCTCATTTTTTCTTACTGCTGAGTAGTACTCCATTGTGTAGATGTACCACAGTTTGTTAATCCATTCTTCAGTTGAGGGGCATCTAGATTGTTTCCAGGTTCTTGCTATTACGAATAATGCTGCTATGAACATAGTTGGGCTAATGCCTTTGGAGTGTGCCTGTGTGTCTTTAGGGTATATACCCAGTAGTGGTATTGCTGGATCCTTGGGGAGATTGATTCCCTGTTTACACTCCCACCAACAATGGAGGAGTGTTCCCCTTGCTCCACAACCTTTCCAGCATAGGCTATCATCTGTGTCTTTTATCTTAGCCAATCTGACAGGTGTCAGGTGGTATCTCAAAGTTGTTTTGATTTGCATTTCTCTGATGGCTAAAGATGTTGAACACTTTTTCAAGTGCCTTTCAGCCATTTGTAATTTTTCTGCTGAGAATTCCCTTTTTACTTCTGAACTCCATTTTTTGATTGGGTTATTCAAGGTTTTGGGCTCTAGATTCTTGAGTTCTTTATATATTTTAGAGATGAGTCCTCTATCATTTGTAGGATTGGTGAAATTTTTTACTATTCTGTAGGCTATAGTTTTGTCCTATTGACAGTGTCCTTGGCTTTACAAAAGCTTCTCAGATTCAGGAGATCCCACTTATTGATCGATTGTTGTTCTTAGTGTCTGTGCCACTGGTGTTATATTTAGGAAGTGGTTACCTGTGCCAATTCATTGGAGGGTATTTCCCACTTTCTTTTCTATCACGTTCAGTGTGGCTGGATTTATGTAGAGGTCTTTGATCTACTTGGATTTGAGTTTTGTGCAAGGTGATGATAGGCTTCGATTTATTTGCATTTTTCTGCACACCACCATCCAGCTATGCCAATACCATTTGTTAAAGATACTTTCTTTTTTCCATTGAATATTTTGGGCCTCTTTGTTGAAGATCAGGTGTTCATAGGTTTTTGGGTTAATGTCTGAATTCTCAATTCTATTCCATTGATCCACAAGTCTGTTTTTATGCTAGTCTCAGGCTGTTTTTATTACTGTAGCTCTATAGTATAACTTGAAGTCGGGGATGGTGATGTCTCCTGAGGTTCTTTGGTTGACCAAAATTGTTTTGGCAATCCTGGCTTTCCTGTTATTTCAAATGTAGTTGAGTATTGCTCTTTCAAGGTACAAAAAATATTGTGTTGGGATTTTGATGGGTAGTACATTCAATCTATAGATTACTTTGGTAGGACTGCCATTTTTACTATGTTGATCCTACCTATCCAGGAACATGGGAGAGCTTTCCATTTTCTGATATCCTCTTCAATTTCTTTTTCGGTGATTCAAAATTTTTGTCAAATAGATCTGTTATTTCTTTGGTTATAGTCACTCCAAGGTATTTAACATTATTTGCAGCTATTATAAAGGGTGATGTTTCCCTTATTTCTTTTTCAGCCCTTTTATCTTTAGTGTATAGAAGGGTTACTGAGTTTTTTGAGTTAATCTTGTATCCTGCTACATTGCTGAAGGTATTTATCAGCTGTAGAAGTTCCCTGGTAGAATTTTGTGAGTCACTTATGTATACACCTAATAGAATTTCTAATGTGAACAATATGAACTAAAAGGTGAACACTTCCATAATACTAAAAAGAGTATTAGTATTTTGAGATATCTGGAGAAAGGAAGAACTCTCTTTTGACTAATGAAAATTTACCACAATATTACATTTTATGGTAGATGTGTAGGTGGGATAATAAATGTCTTGTTTATCTGATTTCATTCATCGAATAATTTCTTCAACTCTAGACTGTAAACTTCAGACTGGTCATCATATGTAAGTGATTATCATTTTCCATATTTTCTCTATGTCTTTACTCAATCTAAACATGTTAGACAGATTTCTTAAAAATTTCGCCTTAAGAATTTCAGGAGAGGATCTGAATTAGGGAGCAATATCACAAGGACTGTCCTGCATGGATGTCATTAGTAATAGAGAAGAGTCCACTCTCTTTGAGGGAGAGAATTTATCATTCATCTCAATTAGACTAAGTGGATTTGTGTTTAAGAGGGATACAGTTGAGACTCAGGAATCACAAGCTTTCTAGTGACTGAATCAACACAAGTCATAGCTGTGGGATAAAGTTAGTCCATGTCTTTAGAAAACTTTACAATACAAAGCTCAGGGTTTGAAACAGCTGTGAAGAAGAATACCTTCTCAAATTCCGATGCTTCGGAACTGTGAAGAATAAAACCTCTTCTTACTATGTCCTCACACACCCACAGAGGACAAGAAGCTGCTCAGACATCGTTTGTTATGAAGGCTCTGTTTAGGGAATTTTTTTTGAGTCACCTGTAACAATAAACTACCACTCAGATTTACTGTTTCCTTCAGTTTGAGTGAATACCTCATTTCCATATTCTTCTGTGGCGACCTAATATTCAAGGTAATAGCACTTGTTAAGGCATTTGAAGTGTTATTGTGCCATATGGACTTTGTTATTATGGGTAGATTAGTGCTTCTCTTCATTTTGTTTTGTTTTGTTTTGAGAAATAGTCTTACTATGTAGCTCAGGTTTGCCTCAAACTTGTGGCAATCCTTCTGTCTCAGCCTGCTTATTAGAATTCTCATAAAAGAGGTTAAGGGATGATCCCAATCATGTTTGTGTTTCCATCTCTTCTGCCATTCATGCCACCCCATTTGGGGAATGGATCTTCACAGACATTGTGCCAACAGGGACTCTATGATCTTGAAATTCTAACCCTGCAGAATAGAGAAACACATTTCTGTTATTTACTAATTTCCCCATCCCAGGTAGTTTTTGAGATCAGAGAAAAGGAAGATACCAGGGAAAAATGTATCCAGCAATGACTGGCAGTAGGCCAAGCCCTTTGGGGATATCTCTTACATCCTGCCATTGCTATTCCAGCTGGGAAGCAGTGGGCTCCATTAAAAAAAATGTCAGTACCAGATAAATACTTAGGAAGAAATTTTTCTGTACAAGCCATTGTTCCAGATATGGTGTTTCCCTCAAGTGGTTTATAGTTTGTGTAGACCAACTTCCTACTATCAAGGGCCCATACACAGCCTGTCCAAAGCAGCCACACCAAAGAAGAGCATATGCTGCTGGTAGAATGTACATTTCTGTGAAACCGATTTTCCGCCAGCCCTGAGTTGACATTGCGATATATCTGCTTGACCTATATTGATGTCTGAGTTCACCTTTACAGACCTTGACATATTTCTGTCCTTTTAAGTTTGACAGGTAGCTCAGTTACTCAATCTGCATCTGAACTCTTTTACTTTGTTCCTGTGTGAAAGAAGAATAAAGCATTTTTCTCCTCTAAACACCAAAGATTCAAAGATAAAATGCCTTTGATGAAAAAAAAAAATCTCCCCCCCCTCATTTTGATTTTCCTTTGAGCAAAACAGGTTAACAGAAAATATAAACAGTGAAGCATTCTCTTTCACAGCAGGTTCTAGATGATCTCAAATGAAAGAAAAGAGGGAGAGTTGACTAAAACCAATTAAGGCACAGATATGTGTCAGCTAGGGCTAGATGGGAAGGGACCAAGGAAGAAACAAGCCAAGAAGACATGGCCAGACTTGTCATGTGCAAGCAGTCTGATGGTGTTTACAAATCACCACACAGTAGAAAGGTCTTTCCATGTTGACTTCTAGTTTCTTGATATAATCCTATTAGTGCTTCCCTGAGAAGATGTATGGAGAGTCTTCAAATATGGGTTTAAGAAATGTGGATAGGATAAAAAAAAAAGAGTATTTAACATCATCAGGGAATAGGGAAGAAAATGTTAAGGCAAAGATTGAGCTACTCTCTTAATCCTTGTATTCTGAGAAATATGAAACTATAATGGCCATGAGTCTGTTTCTGCCCGCAGATAATATGAGTTTGGGTATGTGGTAAGTGTAGCTAAATCTTCAGAGTAAACATGGCCACAGTGGCCTGGAATAATAATTATAGTTGGAGTATGTCTGCTTTGCCAGATTCATTTTCTGCTTTATTTTTTTATTATGAATAAAGTCTCATTTTTTATCCATGTATCCCCTTGTTCAAACTCCCTTCCCCCTCCCACCCATCCTAGTCACTCTCTCTTCTCCATATCACTTTATCCCCTCCCCAGCAAGGGCAGGAGGTCCCAAGGTCCCAAGGTGGCTTAGTTCAGCGTCCACTCCAGGCAGATCCGCTATCCTCACCCCAACATCAAGACTGGGTCAGGTGTTCCTCTGGAGCAGATTCATTTTCAAATCTGGAGATGACAGCCATTGGCTTCCTCTCCAGATGCTAGGTTTCTATGCCTGTGGAGACTTAGGATTACATAAAACAATACATGAATATTTCAATACATTATGTTACCAGAAGAGCAGGCAAGATGTGCTCTTCATTTGTGTTAATAAATGAGTGATGGCCACAGGGTGGGAGGAGGGAGGCATAAATCCTGACTACAATTTGATTCAGCAACATTTAATTTCTGTCTTTAAAGATTATACTGTGTTTCAGATGTTTTGCTAAGCACCATGGTAAATCCAGAATATTAATCATCTAGGAAGAGTTGAATGGCTCACAAAAGTCTATGGTTTAAGGTTACATATGAAGTTCCCTGAGAAAATTATTCAAAGAGTGGTAGACATTGTCAGCCAGGGACCTTTTTCATTAATGAGTACATATGACTCTCTATAACTTCCAGAGTATTATATAATCTATTCTTGAAGGGTGGAGGTAGGTTATTATAAACATTGGTGGGTAAGATACTATAAGTTTAGAACTATGTCTTCAGGAACACACACACACAAATACAAAAGGCACAAAAAGATCTCAAAAAAGAGTAACTTTTTGCCAGCTCACACATGTGGTCTAGCTGTACATTTTAACACAAATGCCAGTTCTAAAAATGATAATATCGTAGTCTTTTCAGAAATGTTTCTAGCTGTCCAGCATTTGGAATACACGATTCTATCTCCACATGAAAATAAACTTTAGGGAAAGCATTATTTTTGTGACATAAGTGATAAAATCAAGAATCATTCATATTGAATTATTTGCTGAATTCTGCTTGGCTAATAATTGGCCCAGACAGGATTAGAATCTTTTTGATGGCAAAGTTCAGTTTGCCAGGCCCTATTGCACCTAGGAAGATTTAAAGATTTATGGCAAAGTAAACAGAACAAGAATCAGAGCAACAGGAAGGTATTTGTTGTGAACTCTGTACTTAGGACTAAGCTTTGAGCAATGACACACCAGGGTTTAGTATTGTTTGCGGTCAGCACACAAACTGTGGTTCAAAGCTCCTCTTTATCTCTTGCAGCATTTGCTGTCTGTCTCGGTTCTGCATTCCCTCGCAGTTTCTCATCTACTCTCACAGTTAAGGGAACCCTCTGTAAGCTAGAGAGACTCCAACATCCTCCCCCTCCTTGTACTTCTGGGCATAGGAAGCAATATGCCAATGTGCATTGTCAATCTCTTCGCCTTGCAAACCAGGGTCTTGTGGCCACTGCACTCCTGACAGTGGAAAGCAAGTTTTGATTACACTAGGCCCTCAGATGCTCGCTCTCCAGGACCATCATCAGCAATGGTTTCAGCCATGAGGCTTATTAGACTGCATGCTACAGTAATTTCTTAATTGGTCTTGTCTCCTCTGACAACAGCATTTTCAAAATGAAAAGATGATTCTTATCAGCTTCCCTTTGTAGCCCTGCCATTGTCTTAAGATGAAGGGTAAACATGGTAAATCATCTTTGGGAAATGGCCTCTGCCGGCCTTATAAAAATTCCCCCTACTAGGTTGGTGAGATAAATAGCTCAGAGAGTAAAGGCACTTGGCCATGCAAGCCCAACAACCTGAGTTCAATCCCTGGATACCCGGGGTGGGAAGAGAACAAGTCTACAACATTGTCTTCTGACTGCCACATGTGTGTGCCAATGTCATCCATATGCTCTCTCTCTCTCTCTCTCTCTCTCTATCTCTCTCTCTCTCTCTCTCTCTCTCTCTCTCTCTCTCTGTAACACACACACACACACACACATCCACATGCACACACAACAATAAAGTTTAAAAATTTAAATTCCTTCTGTGGGGTGAGTTTCATCATTTTCTTCTTTCTTCTGCATTATGGGGCAGTTGAACTCAGTGCCCCACACAGTCTAAGAGCATTCTACCTCTAGCCACAGGCCTGAGAGTTATATAATTTCTGAACTACATATTTCATAGACTCTGCCTTTCCTCCAGTCCTTAAACACGCCACTCTCTCCATAACCAATGGCCCTTACATGGCCTTTTACATTCCCAGAGGTAAGCTTCTTTATTTTGCCTACTTGCCTCTTTTTCTTAGGTGTTTCTGAAATGATAGTTTCTCCAAAAATACTTCACCTAACCAATTTAAAGATGCCAAGAACTATTATCCCTCTATATAACATAGCATCCACCATAACCTGGTAGTATGGATACAGTCATCTGCATACCCATGAGATGTGGTACCAGTCAGTCTTGCCATACTAGTTTTATTATAATTTATAGATGAATATGTTGAAAGCAAAGCCTGAGTTGGGTTGTTTGCCTGGTGTCACCTGGCTGACAGCTGGTTTAGTGAAGGCTAGGACCCCTCCCACACCAAAGCCCAGTCTATCAGGCCATATAGGTTGCATGGTTTCATGGACTTAGGAAGTAGAGCAATAGAAAAATATTTGGTGTGAGTTCAACATTTGTGACGAAGCTTTGAGCAGTGACACCCATAGGCTTAGGCTTGTTTGCAGTTGGGATTAGAGAGTTCATACAAAATCATGTAGCAGATAAGTTAGAGGGCAAAATTCAAACCCAGTTGCTATATCCACAAGTTTAACTGTGACCCTGTGCTACCATTCTGATCACATGCTTTGGAACTGCAGAGGTTCACACAAGGCAGAGTGCAGAGAGCAACTGTAGGATGATACGAATCCAGTAGACCCTGAGCTGGTCTGGGTCTTTCCTCTCGGTTTAGGTGTAGGATGCCAATGATTTTGGTGGCTGATAAAACATGCCTCTGTCTTGATATGCACATATTTTCTGTAGTTATTTGTATATTTATATACATATTCATAGCTTTAAATATAATATTTACAAGATCTTCTTACACATAATCCATCTAGAATTTTTGAAAAGATGATGGAACTGGGTATCAGGCCTTGCAGATTATATACATATTAGCATAAAACTTGAAATAGAATTTGTAAAGTTATGAAGATCTCAGAGTGGTCAGAAGTAGTGGCGCACACCTGGAATCCAGGACCTTGGAAACCAAGGGAAGAATACCACAAACGCAAAGCCACCTTTTCACAAATTAACCACCCACATAATTGACCAACCAACCACCCAACCTAAGGCAAACATTTCAAAGCATATAAAACCTGGGATTTACCAAATAGAACTCTCTACCACTTCAAACCCTTGTCATTGGATAAATACATTCATTATCGGTTCAGCAAGTATTGAGTCCTGCCCTGACAGGCATGGGATAGTTTGAATTAGGCCAAGCTGTGTACAGCTTGAATCATAAGACTATATTTTAGTTCTTTATAACTAGCATTTCATGATCAGAGCTTTTCAGTTGTTCTTCAGAGTGCTGTTGTAATATATTTGGGTAAAGTCCAGGAGGGTATTGCTGTCTCATGGTGCCAAATGGCTGACCAAAGGCAGGCAACCCCTTCTTAGAGAGTCCACAAACTGGGACTGGGATTGTGATCGAATTTCCCCCCAAAATGAAATATAAGGTGGTCTGACTATAGAAAGTAAAAACATAAATAAAATAGAGCAACACGAAAAGCTCAAAAATCAGCGTTGGTCAAGGTATAATAAATGTTGGCATCGAAACTGTGTTGGTGATTGAAATCTTTGTTTAAATATTAGATAACTTGATACATTATACACAGTCTAAAATATATTCGGTTTACTTAAGTCATTTATTGCTGTTCTTCAATGAGGAGGGAGGGAAGGAGAGAAAAGGAGAGAAAATGGAAGGGTGAAAGGGAGGGAGAGAGAGAGAGGGAGGGAGGGAGAAGAGAGAGAGAGGGAGGGAGGGAGAAGAGAGAGAGGGAGAGGGAGGGAGAAGAGAGAGAGAGGGAGGGAGAAGAGAGAGAGGGAGGGAGAAGAGAGAGAGAAAGAAAGGGAGGGAGAAGAGAGAGAGAGGGAGGGAGAAGAGAGAGAGAGGGAGGGAGAAGAGAGAGAGAAGGAAAGGGAGGGAGAAGAGAGAGAGGGAGGGAGAAGAGAGAGAGAGGGAGGGAGGGAGAAGAGAGAGAGAGGGAGGGAGGGAGAATCTTATCCACTTGCAATTTAGAAAACCGATGTTTTGATTCTATGGCCTGTCATTGCTTTGTTTCAGTCTGTTTCGAGGAGAGTGAGGAGAACGGCTATGGTCTAAAAATAAGGTCATACTCTGTGTTGTTTTTTTCCCATTTTCTGTTCGCAATATATTATGAGAACCTTTCCATGACATAAAATGTTGCTCCACAAAATTAGTTTGATAGCTGCATTTCATTCCATTTTATGGATGTACTGTATTCATTTTATAGTATAGGTCATTTGTTTCTATAATCATGTTTTTAAAAATAACTGCTCATAGGCTGCACAGATGGCTTAGCAGTTATGGCACATTCTGCTCTTCCCAAGGACCTGAGTTTGATCTTTAGTGTCCACATGGCAGCTCTCAACAATCTGTAACTCTAGTTCCAACACCCTCTTCTGACCTAAGCAACAGGCATGCACGTGGTACACAGACATACATTTAATCAAAACACCACAGCACATAAAATGCATATTTAAAAAATAAAATAAAGTTGATCACATATGAAGTCTTTCAGAGTACTGATGCCTGGATGTTAGGTACTCAAGATTCTGACTTGTTGGTTTGAGTTATAGTTTAGGTAAGCATTGGGATTTTTTTAAACAGTTCTCCAGTAACTTTAATGTGTAGAGAAATTGAAACCATCATAGACTCTATGACATAGAGGGCAAAGGTATTGGAAGAAGTACTCAGGATCAGAAGAATATCAGTGCCTGTTGTTTAGTATTACCATAATCATCTTGAGCTGCTGAGAGGATGATGGAGCTGACCCAGTTACCTCTATCACAAATAAAAAATTACTGTTTGGTAGATTAAATTAGAACAGTACTTGATTCATCAAGGTTTATGCTGTACATTTTCTGTGTTAAACCATACACAGCACACTAAATAAAATCCACCTGATTGACAAATGATTTTGAGTTAAATAATAACAGTATAATCAAGAAATATATCCATTAATGAAGAGTCTGAATTATAAAAACAATATTTTCAGTGCCTAGCATATAATACATATTTTATTAGTTTTTAAAATAATTAATATATTTGAGTTACATAGTAAGTCCAATATCTTTTCTATATGGCTATATCAATGTCTTAAGTTGAAACAAATTATATGTTGTCAGTGTAGGGGAAATTATCTCTTTGAACAGTTTAGTTGGAGAAGAACATTTGCAGTGTTTGCAAGATTTTTTTTTCCCACTCTGAAGTGATTTGTGTCCTTGAACATAAGATACAAATGACCCCTGGGCTGTTAATTATTGGCAAATTGCCCCATTTTAACCTAAGGAAATAAGTAATGTGTTTGCAAGAGATGGTTACTAGTTAACAGGCATCACTTGTGAAGAATATAAAAGAATGTTTGCTTGACTGCTCCATACTCCTCTTCCACCACTGCCAGCATCGAAAAACCAGCAACCATGAAGTGGAGAGCATCCATTTTTTTCGCTTTCCTACTATATTTTGCTGAATCTGAAATGCTGCATAGAAATGAGTTTGGAATAGGTAAGATGCTATTTAACTCGGGAGCTATTTTTCTATAACAAAATTCTTTAAAATTCTCACATTTGCATCTCTTCAGCTGTCTTGATTTAGGCATCATATTTACTGTTGTAGACAAGGAAAATATTTACCTACTAAATAGATTTAGATGAAGGATAAATTTAATTTTACAAGAGGCTTATAAAATCACAGCAATGTTTAACATAGCTTTTTGTAATTCCAAAACGACAATATACATGCAAATTAGACCATACTCCTACTTCCTTCAGCCTGACAAAAATGCAATATTTCCATTATTAAGGGCTAATTGTTTGACTATATGAAAAACATCACTGTAAATGGGCAAATAGCATAATTATGTCCAAAGGCTACTAAAATAAGCCGGTTAGAACATTGTATCATTAGGGAGTCACATAGTTAAAGAATCTCTAATATGAGTGTTATGTTAATTCTGCAATTGACCATTCTGGTTAACTTTGTTCCTTAGTTTTTTGTTTTTAGTTTTTCCAAACTGTAAAATAAAGACATCTAGATAGGTGGTTCTTAATAAATTTCAGTTCTAAAAGTTACAGTTTGGGCTTAAATTCAACAAGGATTGATTATCCAGCTGAAATGGTCATTGGTCAAAATCTCTTTTATTTTCCAGCTTCCACGTTAGATTCTTCGCAGTGCTCCACAGAGAAGAATTTAATTAACCTGTAAGTTTTGCTTGCATAAATGCATTTCAGATACTCCATGTTTCCCCCACAAACCTTTAGATAATTGAATGTAAGTTTTTAAATTTCAGGAGAGAACTGAACAGTTTTAAGGCTTCACTTAAACTGATACCAAACAGATATGCAAAATATTGAGCTTTGGACAATGCCTTGCATATTAACTTATGCATTGCCTGGAATTCCATGAAGCAAACCAAATCAGATTTTCAAAATTTAAGATTAATTTCTCAGCAGTCAATAACAGCTCTGTACAGGTGCAGGAATCTGTCTAATCAGCACCAATAGGAAGGTACTACAGCATTCTCCAGTTTGCAAACTAGAGACATAGGAAATAAAATATTTTTGTTATTTGTAGAGAACATTTTATTCCTCTAAATGTTGTCTTTGTTCTACCTGTTTGAAATTTATAGTAAGGAAATTAAATGCATGTGTTACTGAACACATAGAAATCTGGACACACATCACTTTGAGTCGGTCTAAGATTATCACAATCTAGGAACAGAGTTCAGTCACAATAGTAGCAAACATAATTGGAAGTCTAATGACTTAATCTTTGCTTAAATTAAGTAAGAAAAAAAAACTATGAAGAATATAGGTCGTCCCAGTTACTGATGTAATAGTGAGTAGTGATGCACATTTTGGGGGAATTTATTTAATTTGACTTGTAAGAATTACATCTATATTTATGGGTGGAGATGACAGAAAGAAATTTGACATTCATTTTTGAGTGGCTGGAATCCAATTTCACATAGATCTTTAGCAAAGGAGCCTTCTAAATAGATTGGAACAGAAGCCACCAACAGAAAAACCTTGTCTTAGAATACAAGTGGAACCCAAGTCCAGTTCTTAAGCCTCTGCATGTGGCTTTATTTCAGTGCTACCATCACCTTTTCTCAGTTTGTTCCGGAAGCCACTAGGGAGGAAATAAACAAAATGACAAGTGATGTGTTGACTGCAATTAAGAAACCGACCAGCGATGGGCAGCACGGAGGGTGTTTAGAGAACCAGGTGAGTGATGTGAAAGAAAAGACCCTTTGAGACTGGATCAAAATTTAGGCTGTAGAAGAGAAGATATTGGGAAGATGTGCAAATAGTTCTTTGAAAACTTGTTGTATGAAGACATGGTTCCGTTAGTTCTGGAATCCAAAGCAAGTAGCTGCTAAAAAAAGAGTCAAGATTAACAACAGAGACTCAAAGTTAAGATTATCTGAGTGACTGTAGAAAGATTATCTTCTCTGAGCTTTCCTAAGTACAATATACAAGGTGATAATGAATCCATTTAAAGATGTCATGGAGGTCTATGTTAACTACAAATGGTAGTTTGTTTTCTCTAATGCATGCATACAGAAGCAAAAGTGAATATTGATAATTAGAGTCTTACATAAGACTGTCAAGATTTCAAAAATATTACCAGTTATAAGAGTTAAAGGCTTTTCTAAAATGGGTGAAACATCCATTTCTCAGAAGCTTTCTTCAGAATCCTACTCTTGTTCAATCTCAGTGAATTTAGGCACTAGAGAAGAAAGCATTGTAGCTAAATCTGTAATTATGACTAACGAAGAGTGGTTCTATTTTAAGTCCAATTTGAAGTCATTTTTTTAGAAGAAAATAATATCTGATTTTAGATTGTTGTCCTATTGTTAGAAGGCCCAAATGGAATGGGTATCTATAAAACCATGAGGAGAATTTCTATTATCTTGGGGCCAATTTTTCATGAAATAAAAGAGCAAAATCATTTGTTATTTAAAATGAAGATGGGAAAGATAAACTATTTTGGCTCCCTTTTCTTTTAAAATAAAATAGCTATGTCTCACAGTCTTGTATGCTACCCAAGGATATAAATTAGAAGCCTTACACCCTAAAAGCTACCCAAGGAAAGTCATCACATCAAACTGAAAGAAAACAGAGCATGTGCATAGAATTTTCTTAATTTACTGGCCTCATTTTGGATATTAGAAAACTTTACATATCTGTTATAGTGGTACCAGTGGCTTTTCATTAAAAATAAAAGATTTTCTTTTCCTAGATGTCTGTGTTTCTGAATGAAATTTGCCACGAGAAGGAAATCTCTGACAAGTATGGATTCTCAGATTGCTGCAGCCAAAGTGGGGAGGAAAGACACCAGTGTCTGCTTGCTCGTAAGAAGACTGCTGCGGCCTCTGTCACGCCCTTCAGCTTTCCAGAAGCTTCAGAGAGTTGCAAAGGATACAAAGAAAACAGGGAGATGTTCATGAACAGGTAAGGACCACCCATCACAGAACAGTCAGGGTTTCTGCAGTCTACAAGTGTGTACTCCAAATTGTGTAGACATAGGACATATAGCCAGAGTGTGTCTGCTGATGTCTGCAGAAATAATTCCCCTAGACTCCTGTTAAATAGAGGCTGTGGATACAGGACAGATCACGTGCAGAGCCAGCCTCCAATTCTTTACCTTCTGGAGACATTCTCCCTTTCCCACCTCTAGAGTCCTGGTTTTTCTTCACTCCCAAATACATTAGTATTGCAAAAAAGGACTTATGAGAGCCAAGTATTTATGTATCACACTAACTAAACCGATAAATAAAATTGTACAGTCAGGTAATGTTGGAACAAATGTGCTTGGCACAAATGGTTGGATGAATACTAACAAGCACTGGTATCACCTTTTCCCCTTCCTTTAAAAATACTTTATTTTATTTTTGAGACCGGGTCTCATGAAGTCCAAGCTGGCCTTGAACTAAGTATGTAGCTAAGGAAGGGTTTGAACTTTTAATTTTCCTGCCTCCATCTTCTAAGTGCTAGGGTTACAGAATATACATATGCATACATGCATATATCTATATATCCATCATCTGTTTTTATCTATCTATACATAAATTTATATATCTGTATCTATCTATATATCTTTATATCTCTTTGCATACACATACAAAGAGAGAGAGAAAGAGAGACAGGCAGAGAGAGAGAGAGAGAGAGAGAGAGAGGGAGGGAGGAGGGAGGGAGAAAGAGAGAGAGCTATGACATGCTAGGGTGGTTACTTAGAAGTTTGGTTGATTCCCTGGCCATGTCTAAGCAGACTTACTAAAAAAGATATTTCAGTAAGAATGATAGCATCTTTGTTTTCCTAAGAAACTCTGGAACAAAGTATTTGACTTTTCTCCGGAGGAGGGTTTAGAGGAACATTTTTTTTTTTTTTTTTTTTTTTTTTGGCAGCATCTGGAAGAAGCGCAGATGCTTCCACTGTAACAGCACAGCAAAGAAAAAGCCCAGTGCACTCCACTGCTTTGCTGTTCTCTGAGTCCAGAGCAGTTGCATTTCTTACATTTCTTACATTTGCAAATCTCCAAGTATTGTCCATTTCACAGGGTCATCTACGAAGTGTCAAGAAGGTTCCCCTTCATGTATGCGCCTGCCATCCTTTCCTTGGCTGCTCAGTACGACAAAGCAGTTCCTGTTTGCTGCAAAGCTGAAAATGCAGAGGAATGCTTCCAGACAAAGGTGGGATCTTTGTGCACCTATCTGAATCTAAGTGGGGTCTAGCTATGGCTTGGGAAAACAGAGTAAAAAGTAGAAATAGGCCTCATGTGGAAATATCTTTGGAACAGAGTGTAATTCTTTTTCATTCTAATGACTATCCTTTTTACTGGATCGTGCTTTTCTTTTTTTTAAATTTTTTTTATTTTGTATTTATCAAGAAAAACAGTATATTGAATTTAAAATGCTGATAAATTAACAATAACTATAAAGAAAATAAAAATCATAAGCATGACTTATCAAGGATGATAATGCAAATAATTTGCTACACATAAAATTACTTTGTGTTCAGCTTTCCCTCTGGATTTTTTTCCCTATCCCTGTATATCCCCATTCAAGGTCCCTTCCCCCTCCCGCCACATCAGATCATTTTTTCTTCTCCACAACTCCCCATCCCCTCCCTGGGCAGGCTGCAGACAGTCCCATGGTCCCACTGATCAAATAATGCTTGGATCAGTCTCCACTCCTGGCAAATCCAGTTTTGTCCCCCCTCCCTCAAGAGTGAGTCAGGTGTTCCTATAGGTGTAGTGGGATCCAAAGGGTCAGTCCAGGGTGTTTCTGATCCCAAGCGGTTTAGTGGTTGTGGTTTGCAGGTGTAGCTGCTTTCCTAAGTCTTAGAAAAAAATACATGGGCTTTAAAAAAAACAAAAAACAAAATTAAAAACAAAAACAAAACACTTTTCTTCTTCTGCATCTAGAGAGCATCAATTGCAAAGGAATTAAGAGAAGGAAGCTTGCTCAATGAGCATGTATGTGCAGTAATAAGAAAATTTGGATCCCGAAACCTCCAGGCCACGTAAGTTTAAGCTTCTATTAAAATAATCAGGGAGGCATTATAGAATTGCTGTTTATTGTCCTATATGTCACTCTTACTGACCAAAGTCCCCTTTGTGGTTAGAATCATGAAATCTTAGGATCAGAAGGAAGCCGTCAGATTGGTTAGCCATTTATTACTTACAAAAAACCTCCCTGGGATGATATTTGAGAGAGAATCTTAAAGTTTATACTGCTTGCCTATTCTAGACACTTCAGTTTCCACTGGCAATCAGATTTGACCTCTGTGTCAGACCATATTTTCCTAGCTCTTCCACAAAGTAGACCAACCCTCAGATTTGTAGCCTAACGAGAAATTCTACATGTTAGCTATGCTTCCTAGGCGGCTCCAGTGTGTCGAATGTTGCTTCTCATGAAAATACTCCCTTGAGGCAACAATCTCAGAACCCAGTAGTGGGTGAAAAGACAGCTCTAAATGATGTGAGTCACGAATTCTGTGCACAGGCAAGACTCAATGAACATTTTCAGTCACACAGTTAGTTCCAAAGACTGGTTGAGACTCTTGGAAAAGGTCTGTCTTACCCTTCAATTATCTCCCAATTCTGCTAGAAACTTAAGGGTCAATTCATGAAGCATTTTCAAAATGTGTTTTAGAAATAAAATACAAATGAAGAAACAATTACAGCAGCTGTGTAACGTGTCTATCAGCAAGTAAAGCTATGTGTTCCCCAGTTATCCCCTATCTCTTCATCAGTAGCAGCAAGTCAAGCATCTACTCAGGGAAGCAGGGTATTTGGACGGATATCCCATCACATGAGCAGAATCCCCAGATGGAGGCAGCTTCATGTTATCCTTTCCTTCTGCCTTGATCTGATGACTTGTCTCCAACATCGAGTGGGCCCCATTCGTTTCATTGATTCGTGCATCTGCAACCCTCCCTGGTTTTTCGCAAGTATTTATTTTCATAAAATGAAAAGCGAGTGTTATTCTCAAAGACTTTTCCCACTCCATCATTTAATTATATATTAATTACATAATTATATATGTATATATAGCTAAAAATTAGCTTTTAACTTTTGGAGCTCGTAGCTACTTTTTCATTATATATATACATATATATGCCTTTTTTGAGGTAGAATCTGGTAGTACAGGTTGGACTTGAACTCCCAATTCTCCTGCTTCCCCCTTCTCCTGAAATTATAGATGAGTGCTATCATATATTCTACAAAGATCCCAAATACTCAGGATCAGAAATGAACAAATGATAACACCATTTATCTTGAGTCCCTAGAAAGTCTTTATGAAGCTATAAATTACTTAGAAATCATTTGAAGACTGAGCCTATGATCTACAGAGCTTTTACCTAGAGACATGGGGCTGAAGCTGATGATGTCTTTTCTCTTCTTTTAAAATAAAACATCTCAGTTTTTTTTCCCCTTGGAGGTAACTTGACAGATACTCTATAGACAATTAAATTTCCTTCTGATGGATAAACAAGATGATCTTTTAAAAATCTTCCTGTTACAGAACTATTATTAAACTAATGATAATGTCTTTTCTCTTCTTTTAAAATAAAACATCTCAGTTTTTTTCCCCTTGGAGGTAACTTGACAGATACTCTATAGACAATTAAATTTCCTTCTGATGGATAAACAAGATGATCTTTTAAAAATCTTCCTCTTACAGAACTATTATTAAACTAAGTCAGAAGTTTCCCAAGGCAAATTTGACTGAGATTGAGAAGCTGGCCCTGGATGTGGCCCACATCCACGAGGAATGCTGCCTAGGAAATACCCTGGAGTGTCTGCAGGATGGGGTAAGAATCTCTGTCTACGAGGTAGTTTCTGCTCCCTCCCTTTCACCCTGTGCCCCTCTAAATGAAGGCCATCTAGCTTGGCCAGGGCATAGTGTATGGTGGCTGTGACCAGTGAAGTGGCAGACTTTCCAAAGGTAGAATTTAAGCTATGTTCTTGATCTGGAGCATTAGCAAGCCCTGCCCCCTTTTGTCAGACTAAGGGACATTTGTTTTTTGACTGAAGTACAGTATGTATCTTCCACCAGCTAGATAGCTGCTGGTTTATGGTGAGGAATTTGTGTTAGAAAAACATAAATTGACATAAGAAATGTATAGTTTATTCAGGGAGCTAAAATGATGGTCTTCTTGGAGTTAGGGCCTGCCTTGTCTGTTGATATCCTTGCAGGACAATACCTGGCACACTGAGAGAGTCTGTCATAGTTTAATGACAGATTTATAAGTATAAGTAACCAAGAAACTGCTGCACAAGAAAAAAAAATGCCCATTCATGGCAAGCAGAGATGTGAAAAAGGGATCGTAAAGAATTAAACTACCAAACTCTTAGCAATAGAATCCATAATGTACATGGTGTGGTGAATTTGGGCCAATCTTGGGCTTCCTAGACACTGAACAAATGAGAAGTCTACACACACCAAATCACTTCCTCTCTCATCCCTGTGACACCAAGGAGACTCATGCATTTCCGCACACTTCCATGGTGTTTCTGTAGAGGCAGTCAAAGTCAGCAGGTGGTGGTGGACTAGGGGACAGAACAGAAGGACATGAGGGCAGCAGGCACCCCTGTTGTGAGGAAGGAATGGGCCAGAAAGCACAAATCTGATTACTTATTTGCTCTGCACATTAAGAAGTCATCAGTCAGTTAGAAATACCAGCAGAAAGTATTTTGTTTGAAGGACAGCTTGGTTGGTTTGTAAGTGACAATTTTGTTGATCTTCATAGATAGTTTAAAAATTAGCTTTTAACTTTTGGAGCTCGTAGCTACTTTTTCATTGAGAATAGAGAAATAATTTCAGTATTTAAAGGAAAGCTCTAACAATTGAGTATAACTATCACTGCTGATAATGTCCTTGAGCAGACACAAATTTTCCCTCCAGAATTTTTTACCACCGGTTCGTGGTCTAGAGACTGCCCTCTGGAGGACAGAGTGGGTCACTGCGTATCTTTCTGATTAAGATGGAGAGCTATCTGTTAGAATGCCCGCTATGAATATTGTGCAATGGAAATTTTCAATACCAATAAAAAGACACTGTCTGGTTTGAGCAGCACATTTTCTTTTTTTCTTGAAGATTCTTATTAAAATAGAAAGTAAGACTTAGATAAAAGCTATGGAAAGAGGTTTTGAACAAATCAGAAAGCAATGAGGAAAAGCAAAGGCAGGCAAAATGAAAAGGAAAGAGGGGAGGTAAAAACAGAAAAAGTGATAAAGCAAAATGCCTGTATCAACCCTTGATTTTTCTCTTCACCTCTCCATTTATCCCTTCTTTCACTTTCTTTTCAAGCTTTAAGATTCTACTTTATTGGATAAATCTTTGAGATTTATATTTTGTTATACCCATTACAGGAAAAAATCATGTCATATATATGCTCTCAACAAGATATTCTATCGAGCAAAATAGCAGAATGCTGCAAATTACCCACACTGGAACTTGGCTACTGCATAATTCATGCAGAAAACAGTGACAGACCCGAAGGTTTATCTCCAAACCTAAATGGTTTTTTGGGAGATAGGAATTATGCCCAATTTTCTTCAGACGAAAAAATCATGTTCATGGCAAGGTAACATGCCCTGTAAATGTATGTTCACAATGATAGAGGTTGTGTATAACTGGGAGCTTTGTCTTGTTGAAATGGAATGCTTGAGTTCAGTTGAGGCTGTCTGTCTAGATGCTATAAGTCCAAGAAGCTGCATGCACAGAACTGGGGACTAGAGATTGAGATCTATGGTAGAACTTTCACAATTACCACTATTAATTGGCTTGCTTATGAATCTAGATTTTTTTTTATATTTTCTCTGAAATGAGAAATTTCAGAGATATGTAAATTCTATTTACTTGAAATTTCAAAGATAATCTAAGAAAGGCTTAGGCTGCCAAGTTGACTCAGAGGGTAAAAACCCTAGTCACACAGGCCTGACTACCTGAACTCAAACCAAGAAAAGGGATTGAACCAATTTCCCAAAGTGATCCTGGACAACCATGCATGCCTGGGCATAGGGACCCCTCTCCAGTAATAATAGATAAATAAAATTAAATTTAAAATAAAGAAGGCCCAAGATCATGGATAGATTCTTTTGCTATACATGTTTTTAGATACCATTCCTCCAAATATCAATCACAAGAGCCAGATAGAAAGTCTTTCATGGAAGCCAATTTCTTGCTATTTATTGAATTTTTAAGCCAATAAAAACATGTTTAGAGACATTTGCACAATGATAGTTTTTTTAGTAAAATCAATAGGCATTTTTCTGTTCTATTTGTCAATAGTCAAGTTAATATTTTTTCCTTTATTGTATGTAACTGTAGATGGTATTAGAAGAGAGATTTGTGCAGCTCTTAGGACATTATGCTTATTGATTTCTAAGGGCTTTTCTCAATTTAAGGGTCTTATTCTAATGCAGCAATGCTCTTTTGTTGTGTTAAAAATCAGGTATTCACTTATCATTTGTACTGCTAAATAAAATATGTAAACCAAAACAAAGACTAGACTTAGAAGACACATCTAGAGATTTTATTGATGGTTTAAGTAAGCACTACCAATATCTATAACCCTGGAACACAATAGTATAGAGCAATCTTTACACTTATAATTACATACATACCTAAGAAAGCTAATAGTCGAATTAATAGAAACAGGCCTATTGTTTGCAATAGAAATTTTCTCAGCTAAGAATGGTTTTCCTCCAAGCCCATTCCCTAACCCTAACCCTACACTCACACCTCTACAGCAGTATTCCTTAACCAAAGGAGCTGTACTTGACCACAAGCCAGATGAGGGATCACTTCTTTTTGGGTACCACCTCACTTCCTGCCTCCATCTTTCTTTATTTTTCTCCATTGATTTTTCACTACCAAAGATAGATGACCCATTTAAGCTTGCTTCTGCCTCCTTATAACACATGCTTTGTGGAGGAGAGGTATTTTCTGTTACATGGCATTAGCTCTTCACTGTTTAGAGCAATTTTAGCATACAGTATATTCTGGAAACATATCTGTTGAATAAATAATTTAAATCTTACAACTAAAAAGCCAACATAAGATGCAAAATAAAATAAAGTAGTATTATTTGTATTATTGTCTTTAATTAAAAAATAAATTTACATGCATGAATACATAGTTTTAGATCTCGGTTTCAAGAGAGAAAATATGCAGTGTTTGTCTGGATCTGGCTTATTCACTTAATGATTTCCAGCTTCATCTATTTTCAGGCAAATGTCATGATCTCATGAAAGGACATTCTACAGGGTAATTTAAGGGACTCTATCTAGCCTGCATTAATAGTTTTACTGTTCATAGAATTTAAATTATGTTGTTTTTTTCTGCTTCACTTGCTATTTTATTTTTAATGCCTATATGCTCTGACTATTGTATAGAAATAGTTAGAGAATTAATAGTGTAATTTCATCTTAGTTCCAACAGCATGATATTTTTCCTACTTATTTCAGCTTTCTTTATGAATATTCAAGAAGAAATCCCAATTTTGCTGTCTCAGTCATTCTAAGAGCTGCTAAAACATACCAGGAAATGTTGGAGAAGTGTTCACAGTCTGAAAATTCACACGTATGCCAGGCCAATGGGGTAGGCTGCTCTAAAATTTTGGAGATAATCTTTAAAAATGCATTGATAAAAAACCATTGAAAATACTGTTTGTGGGCCAGTAAGATGGTGCAGGTGGTAAAGGTACCTGCTATGTGAGCCTGGGGTCCTGAGTTGGATCGTTGGGTGCCATGGAAAGGGAGAAGGAAAGAAATCTACGTCAGAAAGTTGGAGTGGCTTCCACACATGCCCTTTGGTAATGCTCCTCACTGAATAATAAAAAAGTAAAATAGATTTTATTAACATAAGTAAAATAAAAAGTAACTACTAGCTAGCAATTAGCTAGTTACATGTGTAAACTTGTAACCTAGTAACTAATTTTTCTAACTACTAACCAATGGCTTCTATAAGAAAAAAAATATGTTGGTCAAAAGCTCCATGGTGAATAGAATAGAGAGAATTTTTTTTTAACAGTTTTGGGACAGCAAAATCATTCAGAAACTGCAGTGGCTATATTCTCAAGGGTTCATTTGTTTTAATCCTCAAAAGTCACACTCCATCGTCTTTAATGTTTTATAAAGGCTTCTAAGATTGGTTTTTATAACAGAATAAGATACCTATATAAAGAGAATTGTGTGTCTGGGTGCAGAGAAAAATGCATGTAATCGTGTCTGTCTTCTTAGGAAGAAGAACTACAGAAACACATCCAGGAGAGCCAAGCACTGGCAAAGCAGAGCTGTGCTGTCTTCCAGAAGCTGGGGGATCACTTTTTACAAAACCAGTATGTTTTTTCCTTCAGTGTTTTTGGTGATTTAAAATTATTAGCAGGTGAAGAAAGCATAAATTTAAATTCTTAACCCACCACTAGTCTCATTTCCATCCCCAGTTGGATAGAAGTCAGTATAAATTTGATTACATGATTCCTCCAATGTCATCTACCCTTAAAGATCTACAAGAACACCTGTGAACCCTGATCAACTGAACCGGCTGCCGGTTCCCCAAACGCTGCAGCTTTTTGCAGGAGAGGGGTCTATTTTGCTCACAGCCTGTCAAGGTTTCAACACTGAGAGGTCATAGTTGAAATCAAAGGAGTGCTGAGGTCAGAAAGAAAGTAGTCTTCTGTAGCATCTCCATCCCATAGTGACATGTGGAGAAGATGGGTGTTTGTGAGGCAATTGTAAGATCTTCCCAGTTGTTGGGCCATATGGTTCATGTCTGTGTCAACGGAAGTAGGTCCTTGAAGAGGAGAAAGGAGTAAAAACTCATGATAACATGGTAAAAATGCTTCTTTCAGGTTCCTCATGACATACACAAGGAAAGTCCCTCAGTTGACTTCAGCGGAACTGATAGACCTCACCAGGAAGATGGTGAGCATTGCATCCACGTGCTGCCAGCTCAGTGAGGATAAATGGTCTGCCTGTGGTGAGGGAGCAGTGAGTATCCGATCTCTTTCCTACTTGCTTTGACTTGAAGTGGTTCCATATTTCCATTCTAGGGGAAATAGTGGAAACCCGTGTGGAGATAGTGTTGCTTGGTTTGTTCAGAAGGAGGAGTTTGTGGTAGTGCTGCCTCTCAGTGGTTTGCGTTTGAGGAGGCTTTCTGTCTTTCTAAAATGCCTGGAAGAAATGCAACTGCTTTATTCAACAACATATAAGCTAACTTTATGCATAGGGAGGGTAATAGCCAATATGCTATTCAACTTATTACTTATTATTCTCTAATACTTACTTTAGTATAGAAAGGTTTTACTTACAATAGATTGCAATTAGTTATCTTGTTTTAACCATCCTTAGGGATCTGCCTTATGTAGACCGGTCTTATCATTATAATGATATTTGGGGAGTTTGTTCCCAAGGTAAAGTACAGAAGTAAGATCCATGTTGTGGATAGTAAGGCCCTTCTATTTTCATGTCACATTGGAAGGAGACTTCTCCTGCTGAGCTTGAGCTGTTTGCATTTGGTATTTGGGAATAAAAATTGTGCCATTTGGGGCTGGAGAGATGGCTCAGTGATTAGGGTTAGATTCCCAGCACCCACATGGCAGCTAACAACTGTCTGTAGCTCCAGTTCCAGGCAAACACCAAGGCAAATAAATAAATAAAGTTTTTTTTAAAAAAAAATTGTGCCATTTTTGTAGCATGGACCATCTAAAGTAGGTAGTCTGAATGATTCACACAGGCTTAGCCTGAGAATAGCAAGCACACAAACATGGGAAAATAATTAAAATTTGTATCTAAGCGTTTAAAAGATATCTTTGAAGTGAGATAGGAAGAATCTATATTAAAGCCCTAATTACACTTACACACTCATTTATGTTTATTAGTTGTGTGTATGTAGAAAAATGAAAAGATTATATTTATTTTATTCTGACCTTCATAAAGTGATTCTCTGCATCAGAATCCAAACTCAAGTGTTGAAGAGATAGCTCAGACAGTTAAACGTGTGTACTGCTTGGGCATGGCACACTCTAATCCCAGCACCTGGGAGGCAAAGAGTTTGAGGTCAGCCTGGTCAACAGAGCAAATTCCAGGACAGACTCTCTTGTCTCTAAAAACCAAACCCAAACAAAGGATGTGTAGTGCTCTTGTAGAGGACCCAAGTTTGGTTCATAGCACCTACTGGAAATGGCTCTTAAACACTTTTTATTCCAGATCCATAGAGATTTGATGCCTCTGCCTTCCACAGGCATGCACACTCACCTGTACATACCACCCCCTCATGTACACAATTTAAAAATAAAATAAATATTTAAAGCAAAACAAGACTCAACCAGATACACGTAGAAAGCAATCTACCAACTGATTTGTGCACATCAAAATGGAGATATTTTTTCTTTTTGAAAGTTTAGAAGGCTATTTGAGACAGTAAAGGGTTTTTTTTTTTTTATCAGTGTTAACATCTGTCACAATATACTAAGTTTTGTCCCAAGCAAATGGGCAAACATTAAGTTCACATGTCCTTAGTATGACATCAATACTACACAGAAAATTTTTCTGTAATGTTAATGATGAGTTCCTGGGCATTAAGTGTCAATACAGGAGATTTCTGGGAAGGTGAAACAACTTGGTGGCTAATTTTGTTTTCCTGTTTCTTTCTTTTTATTCTCCTAACCAGGCTGACATTTTCATTGGACACTTGTGCATAAGACATGAGGCAAAGCCTTTGAACCCTGGTATCGGTCACTGCTGCAACTCTTCATATTCCAACAGGAGGCCCTGCATCACCAGCTTAGTGGTGGATGAAAGCTATGTCCCTCCTCCATTTTCTGAGGACAAATTCATCTTGCATGAGGATCTGTGCCAAGCTCAGGGCAAAGCCCTGCAGACCATGAAACAAGAGTAAGCCATTGTTATTTTCTTCATGGAGATCAGCCCTAGAGGGAGGATCTGAGACTTCTGCCTTACATTTCTATAACCCATAGGTTTGCTAGAACATAACTGCGCTTGAAGGACTAAACAGTCTCTTTAAAATCAGTTCTGTTTCAGTTCTCATACAGCCTTATGGAAGAAGTTAGTTTGGAAAAATCCACTAAGGCAGACAATTTTCTGTTTATGAAAAATTGTCTTTGTCGTAACAATTGTGATTTATGTGGGTAGAAGAAAATGGATGGTCTATTTTGAAAAATTAGAGGAGATCTTTGTAAGGAGTCTGATACTTCCATTCCAATTACAGAAAATGTATGATTGCATTTATAAGCAGGATCATTATTATCTGGCTACACCATATTGTTTAAAAAGGGAATAAACACACATTTCATTCATGACAAGAGACATTCTGTAATGGTGATGTGGGTGAAGCAAGTGAAACTTACATTCTTCAAATATTCATGCATTTTAATTTAATACTCACTGCCTTTGCACTTGGTCTTCCTTCATGGGAGACTTTTTCTTCCATTTTTTTCTTCACTTCAGTCATGATAGTGTTTCCTGAGGTAATAAAGATGATGTTGTTTTCTGTCAAACCTTCCCTGTTGCCTGCCAACTTTAAGTCCAAATGTAATCCCTGCTAGGTAAGTAGTGTAGGCAGCCAGTGATCCTTGGCTAAAGGTATGACATCTGGCTTTGTGTGCATACACAAACCACACTGCAGAAAATGATGTTGGCAGGCAAGACATAGACTACAGTTCATTCCATAAAAGCATATGGAATCCCGAGATGGTGTTTCATCTGTAACCTGCACTAGGGCAGGTCAGAGGCTTGGTATATTTCCAGTCTTAGTCTTTCTGACAAAAGCTATGAGGGCTAAGCCTGGTAATGGCTGGGAGGAGGGCTAGTGAGGTTAGGGTGGCCAGGGCTCTGCAAATGTTCTCCTGAAAGTGTTTTGGAGACCATTGTACAGCAGGCTCTCCTGTATTTCCTTTTGTTTTAAACCACAGGCTTCTTATTAACCTTGTGAAGCAAGTGCCTAACATAACAGAGGAGCGACATGAGGCGGTCACTGCTGATTTCTCTGCATTTTTGGAGAAGTGCTGCCAAAGCCCAGAGCGGAAAGTCTGTTTTGCAGAAGAGGTGTGTGTGTGTGTGTGTGTGTGTGTGTGTGTGTGTGTATAGCATTTTACTCCCTAAAGTCTTGGCATGGAGTAAAGAATGGAAGTAAAGAATGCAGAAAAAGTAGAAATAATGTAACGAGATCCCACAAATCTGTAACTTAAAATAATGACAAATTTAAATTTTCTTTGGAAATTTTATGAGGTTTAAAAATAATATTTTTCTAAGTATCAGGGAGAATTAAAAATTTAAACTATATTAAGAGAACTGGTAATTTTGATTTATTTCCTCATTCAGAGAGTGATTAAATATATATAAATAATTGCTGATAATGTAGACTTTTCTGAGCTAAAGTTAATCAATTTACATGAAGTCGATCAAAAGGGTTCACTAGTTATTGTATTAATTACATAACCAAGATATTAGGAGAATATTTTTAGGACATATGCTTGAATTCACTTAGGAGCAAATTTTTGAAAATCTATGGTAGCAAAAAGGAATTGTCTGAGTTGACTTTGTGGCTGGCACCATCCTCCATCTCTCTATCTGAGCATTTTTATGTGTGCTTGACTTTCAGGGTCCAAAGCTGATTTCAAGAACTCGTGCTGCTTTGGGAGTATGACTTTCTCCAGGTAATAAAAAGCTTCAGCCCAGGCTAAATAATGATGTTGTTTATTCCTACATATCAACCCATATTGATGAGGATTCTAAGAAATTCTATTAAATTTTTTGAAAATGACTACAATTTAATAAAACAGGTTCAGTTTTAAAACATTGAAGTTTGGGAGACTGAATGTCATCAGTAGGCCATCCTGTTAGAAAAACATTTTAACCTTCTCTACCTACTCAATTAATAATATAAACTTTTTTTATATTTCAGAGGGAAGAGAGAAGAAAATGAGTTGGCAGCTTGGTGGGAACATTTGGTTTAATTGTAGATGACAATGCTTTAATGACATGGTGAAGACTTCCACATGAGATTTCTCTACCTCAGAAATAAAGAATTTATAATTGATTTTCTTCTCCTGGTCTGCTTATTTACAAAAGCACAATTTCTTTAGAGTTCTACACGATTGAAACTCATGAGTAGTAGTCATTGTAAGAGATGAAAGCTACCCACAATGGATCTGTCTCAC
Organism: Sigmodon hispidus; assembly: GCA_004025045.1. NCBI lineage: Eukaryota > Metazoa > Chordata > Mammalia > Rodentia > Cricetidae > Sigmodon > Sigmodon hispidus. Next base: position 49,531 of record PVIH01012497.1, read on the forward strand.
TAGAGGTTGGACCCCTTGGTTACTTGAGAAAACATTCTCCACTGTTAGCTGCTGCTTGGTGCCATTGCTCTTTATATGACTACTTAAGTGTACTAATGAGAAAAAAACAGATAATGAGAAATGAAGCTATTACGTTTTCATAGGATACATGAAAATTCAGCATGTATTTATTTCCTTAATCTTGTATGTTTCTCTATTCATAAACAATTTAAAACATGTCCGCTGAGCTTCAGTTGCTTTGATCAAATGTACTTATTCATCATTTTTTTCCTAAGTGAACACTCTGGCTGGCAGGCCCTGTTCCAGGAATGGTCACTCTATGGTCACTGATTCCCTAGCAACTGGTTGCTTTGGGAGAGGCTAATAGAGAGAATAAAAAGGCAGCAGCACTAAGTTGTGACCTTAGGGAGGTGATAACAAATTGCTGAGAGAACCACAGAGTGGGTGAGATCAATTTGATGGAGGAAAGAGGCAAAGTCACTGAGAAGGACTATGGGAAGATCCCAGCCCTGGGATGGGGATTTCTTTCCACAAAAGAGGAAAACACAAAATGGTCTGGGCATGCTAACACAGCATGAACTGCTCTTGGAAGGACACCCATTGCATTCAGAACAGATATTATAAAAATTAAAAGATAGGCTGCATATGAAAAACTACAAAATAGTTTTGAGACTAATTTAAAAAGACATAAGTGATGAGGTGTACAATGTTTGGAGGTTGGGAGATGAAATAGCAGGGTTATACTACCTTATTTTAAGGATTTTTATAAACCTACAGTGGCAAAAATAGAATATTTATGTAAATGCAGATAAACAGGTCAGTGCAACAAAATTAAGTAGCCAGAAATGAATTCACACAAATATGAACAACTAAACTTTGAGTATTATGTCAGGGCAAAGCACAGGCCACGGAAAAGATTTTTCAGCAAATGGAAATCTTCACTGTGTTCTTGGAGAACTGAAAGCTAGGCTTTACAGCATGGACCACAAACTAAAATGGATCATAACACAAAAAGCAAAATTACAAAGCAGAAAATGTTTTGGTTTAAGGAGTAGACACATTGTTCTTAAATATGGCATCAAATGTATAATCCACAAAGAAATAAATTGAAAGTTTCATTCAACTCTAGAAAACATCATTAGCAGAATGAAAAAGATGAATCCAAGAAATGATTTTGCAAGGCACAGACAAGCAAATCATATGTGACAAAGAGCTTCCTTGTATCCAGATGATATTAACCAACCTCAAAACTAATCAATGAGCAAGTAAGCAACACAACACAACAAAAAAGGAAAAGTAACTAGCTGATACTTTTACCCAAGCGGGATCAAGTGGGCATGATGGCAAAACCTGTCAACTAGCCAGTCAACCAACCAACCCACCAACCAGCCAACTCATGAAGACATGCCAAACATAATCATTATATAAATGTAAATTGAGGCATGATGACACACATCTTAGAATGGTTTCCATTAAAATACTGACTATATCAATTGCCTAAAGACTTAGGACTCACACATTGCGTATGGGAGTGTCGAATGGTTCAGCTATTTGTGAAGCAGTTTGTTTATAAATAAACATGCACACATCCTGGTACAGGCATTTTGTTCCTAGATATCCTAGAGATGTTTATGTTTATATAAAGAAATGCACATAAATGTTTTAGCTTTATCTGAAATGGCATAAAATTGAAAGCAACAAAATAGGTAGGCTAGTAAACTGAGTGTGGAATATTCATACTTATATAATAAAATACTACTTAAGAAAAAAAGCACAATTAACATATCAAACAGCACAACTACAACTCTCAAGTATCATTAATGGAAAGTAATATAATAGAGTGCACATTCTATTATTCTATTCATTTAAAATATAGAGACTATGAATCACTGTATAATGATAGGATGCAGATCACAGTTTGTTTCAGGATGAAAGGGATAAAAGGAGAATGGATGAAGGGATTATCAAGGACCATGGAGTCATTTTAGAGGTGATGGCTGCAGTTCACCATCTTGATTGTAATAATGGCTTTACATAAAAATTTATCACTTCAAATATTTACAGTTTAACTATGTATCAACTATGTGTCAATGATGCTGATTCACTAAGTTCACTTAAAATATTACGCAGTTCAAACTGAATTTTTATAGCTTCTTATATATTGAACCTAGCCAAGTCAGCTCCATCATCTAGCTCTAGAACATACTCCAGTGTCCTCTGTGTGAATTTCTACAGAGCAAGGGGCATTAGCATGCTCAATATAGAAATACAAATATCGATTCAACCCAGCTTCAGAGGCCACACCAAATCATGGAGATGATCTACGATTGTGGCTTCTAGGGACAACAGTTTCTGTTATTGTTTCTTTTAATCAGCAACCCTGTCTGATATGGCAGTCAGACTTCAACCTCCTGAAGTACTGAGAGCAGTCTTTCTACTTGGCTTTGGCATATACAGCTCTTGGCAGAATATCTGAAGAAGTGACTGAGATGGAGGGTTTATTTTGACTCACAATGCAAGGAGACTGAGTCTATCATGGTGGGAAGGCATGGCCAAGGATTCACTGTATGCAGCAGGAATATATAGCAGCTACATGGGGTTGACCAGAAACCAGAAATAGGGGCCCAGAAAGATGGCCAAATTACAATCCTCATGAGCTATTCTCTAGCTACATTCTTCATGATCCATTTTCCAGAGGCTTTACATCCCCCTCCCCCCACACACAAAATGAATACTATGAGTTTGAGACCAAGTGTTTAAACTTGAGAGCCTGTGGGGATATTTCAGACCAGAACTATAACTACAGAGAATACAACCTCCAGTCTGTTGGAGTAAAGACAATTCTAATTGCCAGACGGCAGCAGATCTGCTTGATTTCAGAGACTACTGATGGTCTCACCAGGCAGTGGGGCTCAATCAGCAGCCCTACCTGTTCTTAAAACACAGGCAGTGGCCCAGTCTCACCAGAGAACCTGACAGCAAACACTTCTGGCTGAGGCAATTGCCAGCTGGCTCATCCAGTCTCGATACTCTCAGGCTAGCATAAAAAGCAAAGGCCTATTCACATCCAAGGACACCAGACAGCCTAGGGTGGTGGCATCTTCCTTGAATTTACAGTAATAATGAGGAACACAAGGTTTCAGAAGAACTGAGGAATGATTACATCACCAAAGACACAAACAAGAATTCAATCACTCTTGGATCTCCTTAAATAAAAGGAGATTACAAAGCTAGAACCTTTAGTGTATTCACAACAGCTAAAATAATTGAAAACATAGTATTTCAGAAAGCCATCAAACCACAGAGACAAGACAAACCACAGAAGAAAGTATTCACACCAGAAAACACTGAACAAAATTGCAATAGTGTGCTCTTTCTTACCTTTCAATAATTGCTTCAATGTCAATAGATTACATTCAGTCTAAAATATACAGACTGGCTGACTGGATTTCAAAAGGAGCCAGCTTGAGGCTGTTTGTAAGACTTGATTCACGTATAAGAGCCTGGAGAGACTGAGAATGAAGCTCTGAGATTTTCCATTCTAATGGAACCAAGAGAGTGCAGGCACAGTGCTTAGGCAAACAGGCCCCAAGCCAAAAGTGGGCAGATACAAGAGAGCATAATCAAACCACCGAGAAGGGTTATTATAACCAGAAGTTTTTCTGTTCCATTCCAGCCTGCAGACAAATCTCTCCCACCTGCAGTCCCAAGGCTGCTTATAAAATAGTTATTCATAGGCTTATATTAATTACAAGCTTTTGGGACTATGGCTCAGGCTGCTCACCAGCTAGCTTTTATAATTTAACTGAATCTATTTCTATTTATCTATGTCTTGCCACATGGTTCATGGCATACTGACACTTTTACATCAGGTTTCTTGGGCTGCTATATCACATCTCCCCAACTCTGACCTTCTTTTCCTGTACTGCTTGGATTTCCTGCCTGCCTGTAAGCTATCCTACCATAGGCTAAAACAGCTTCTTTGTTAGCCAGTGGAAATAAAGAATTTTCACAGTGTGCAGAAAGACATTCCATGCCAGGTTATGTTAACTTTCCTGAGGAGACAAGAACGAACATCTCACCCCAGAAACCAAAGCATAAATCCCATCAGGAACTTGGGGAAACCAACAAGTCTATTTTGTTTAATGATAGCATGGGTGAAAAATGACTGGAAATGGCAGATCCCAAACAGTTGCATCAGTATAGGTCCACAGCTTTAGATGATGACACATGGAAGCTGCATCACAGAGTCCTCTCTGTAGTTATCCCTCCACTCCTCCATAGTGGAGCATCTCTGGAGATCACTCACAGCAGGGAGGAAGCAGAGACGAGAAATGGCCAGAGCACAGGTGACAGTCCTGTGATCCACCCCATTCCTTCTGTCTCTCAGTATTGATTGACAGTTCCACTAATTACCATTACCATAGCTCTATCTTTCTAATCTCTTATTTCATTGCCATGGCTCCCTGACCAAGTTCATTTGTACTTCAGAATGACTCTGTAATTTTTATGTACTCTTAGAGGAAAGGCCATTGTATATATAACAGGAAGGTATGCAAATTATACACATATAATAGCAAATCAATAGGCCTGAGAGGAGAGGTGGACGGGCTCAATAGAACGATAGAAGGAAACTTCAGTTTTGCTCCAGGGTCACACACAGATCCTTCAAACAGAAAAGAATCATAGAAATTTTATAATTGTATTATATTTCAGACTAAATGGATTTAAGAGACATACACAGCCAGGTGGTGGTGGTGCAGGCCTTTAATCCTAGCACTCAGGAGACAGAGGCAGGTGGATCTCTGTGAGACTGAGGCCAGCCTTGTCTATAGAGTGAGTTCCAGGATAACCAGACAGCCAGGACTGTTACACAAAGAACCTTGTCTGGGTGGGGAGACACACACACACACACACACACAAACAGAGAGAGAGAGAGAGAGAGATTGAGAATTTTAATTCACAGCAATTGGGGAACACACAATGTTCTGTTGGGTATCTGAACATCTGGATTCTATCACAAACTAGTGCCAATCATCCTCAAACTTCTGAAAAATCAAAACAGAGCAAAAATATTTGTAAAGAGAAATTTCAAAAAAACCAAAAAAGACAAGAAAGCCAACCACCAACCACCACTGGAGTTAGTGATGTTACAGGCTGGGCTAACTGATCAGAACCATGGTCTCAGAGAGCTGGAAAGTTATAGGTCCACAGCAAAACTACCCTGAGCTATCTTTGATTGCTGTAACCAGCCATTTATCATCCACCTCTGCATTTGACTCAACATTCTTAGAATTGTCAGGTAAAATCCTTTTGGAAATGGGCAAATAGAGCCCTTGCCTCCACCTGCTAAAAGCTAAGCATTTCATCAGAAAACATAAGAGGCCCATCAGAGACTCTGGCTTTCCTGTACTGTGCCTGCTCAATGGTCCCAACATAAATTTAAAATACCTTGATTTACTACTTTCTTTGTTCTGTTACTATGGAAACTTCATAAAGCCATTACCACATTGAAATGTGGTATTTGGGGTAACTCAGATCTATGTCCCCAGGCCATTGTCACTCATATTTAGGTCAGTAATCAACTATCTCTGATTCCTCTTAAGATGTGAACTATGTAATTTATTTATTTATCATCTATCTATCTAGATATCTGTCTACTCATTTAGGATGTGTGTGTGTGTGTGTGTGTGTGTGTGTGTGTGTGTGTGAACACTTATAAACACTTATTTTATTTTGTTGAGGCAGGGTCTCACTATTTAGCCCTGACTTTTCTGAAACTGGATTTGTATACCAGGCTGGCCTTGAACTCATAGAATTCTTTCTACCTCTGTCTCCCAAGTGCTGGGATTAAAGGCATGTGCCACCATGTCTGGCTATTTATTTTTTATCTAAGGATCACATTAACCTGGTATCAAAGCCATTGAAGGACCTTGAAAGAAAAGAAAATTGCAGGATGATATTCTTATGAGAAAAAAACCTCAGCAAGGGTTCTGAGGAAGGGAATTCAACAGTACCTCAAAAGGAGTCACTATGGTCAAGTGGGGATTTCTTTAGAGAAAAAGAATGTCTGAAAAATACTAGCACAATAATGAAGATGGCACACTACCTTATAAAATAAAGAACAAAACCCATATGACCATCTCAAGAAATGCAGAATATAGCTTTGTAAGTTTAAACATCCTTTTATAATCAAATAATCCGTGAAAAGAACACACTCCAACACACTGAAGGGCATAATCCTATGTACTGAAAAGATTTCTACATGCAGCATCATGTTCTCAGTATAGTCCCCAAACTCTAGTGATTGGTTCAAATGGCATGAATATTTGAAGTTTATCAATCGTAACTAAAATCATGTTTTCTAAAAGCTTTGTTTATATAAGCACTTTCTTCTCTATAGAGTTCCAGAACATGATGCTTTCAGTGTGTTGTCTTTGTTCTGTTCCTAAAGATTTAGAAAACATGTTATTTTGATTTTTTATGACAAGTGAAACTGTGTATTTTTTGTGTTTGTGCATTTGCTCAGGTGTACCCATTTGTGTGCATGTACGTGAGTGTGCACCTGCATGTTTGTTTATTCCTGTGGAAGCCAGAGGACAACTTCTGCTTCTGGTTTCAGTTTCTCTCTCTCTCTCTCTCTCTCTCTCTCTCTCTCTCTCTCTCTCTCTCTCTCTCTCTCTCTCTCTCTCTCTCTGTCTGTCTCATTGTAGAGTCTCTCAATGATATACACGGGCCAGCTAGCTGAGAGCCACAGGGACCTGCCCAGCTGTGTTCTGCAGCACGGGGTGGGGGTGGGATCAGAAGTGTACACCAGCATACCTGGGTTTTACACAGGTTCTGGAGACTCAACTCAGGTTTTCTTATTTGCTAGTCAAGCACTTTATGGACCGGGCTACCTTCCAATTCCCAGAAAACTTAATGCTTTAATAGAGCATTTCATCTTTAATGTTAGCTAGTCTTTTCCTCTTTAACCTGTGGACTTTTTTTTTTTTTTTTTTTTTTTTTTTTTTTGGCAACTTGAGAGATTTTTTTTTACCCCAGTTAAACCCAGCATAATTCATCCCTAGTTAATAATTATCAAAAAATGTGCACCATGACAAAAAGCCTCTGCATTTTAGAAATAGATTAACTAGGTTACTTTTTAACAAATGTAAGGTCAAAAAATACCATAAAAGGTTGCTTTTGCTGTAGTCACTTCATCTCCTGAATGTGGCTTCTTTTTTATTTAAACATGAAACACTTAAACTTTATAGGCTTTATTTTGTTTTTGTTCTCTTTGACTGGATCCCTAGCTCTACCCACAAAGCTTCAGGATACAGGTAAGGGTTTGCTTTGTATATCACCAGGAATGACTAAATTAGAATTACTTTAGCCTTTTAAAATTGTAATTACCCTTGTGATCTTATTTATTTTCTCTCTTGTCTTCACTTTATATACACTGGCCAGTAATTTCAAACAACATATAGATTTTTTTATTTTATATTACCCATTTTTCAGGATGTCTGAACTCAGAAATGGCCAACAATCTATATAGGATAGAAAGTGTTGTCTTAATATATCATTTAGACTTCAAAATATTAGTACTTTTTTGTGGCAGGTACATTTATTCTAACAGAAGAACAATAGATGTAGCATATACATACACACACATATAAAATTTATACACAGTCTTTAAAAATTATTTTTGGTTGTTCAATGTGTATCCCTCTTAGATGGTAAATACCTTTAGGGTATATAAGACCCTGATTCACCTTCAGCTGTTACACATCCATAGCAATAGAGTATGCAAGGAGGTATCGGTCTAGAGGAAAGAACAATTTTACATTTTTAGGTTCAAATGGGGAAACTATGAAATTTCCTACCTAAAGAAATATCTTTTTAAATCCTTCTGGCCAGAAAAATCACATTTTCTGTATGTGAATGCAATTTGTTTTTTGTCATCCCAGAAAACATACATATAAGTATCCTACAGACTGATCAGGTTGTATTTATATATTGAAGAATATGTCTGTATGCATATATAATATACATAATAATAATTAATGAAAAAGAGGTCATATTTGAAAAAGGGCAAGGAGGGGTAAACAGGAAGACTGAGGGGCTGGGGTAATCATATAATCTCAAAAAGTAAATTTAAAAATGAGTGTAATTTGCACAAAGCATCTAGCATATTGCAGTGGTGCTGGCCTGAGTTGTATCCTACCAGACAACCCACGAGGTACCTGCTAGTGGGGGCAGTCACAGGCCTGGTGAGATGACATTCTTGACATCATCCTCTGCTTTCCCCACATATCAACCTGTTTCAGATCCTGCTATTTAATTTGTTCTGTGACTGTGCTTTCTCTTCCCTTTTTATCACTTTCAGCATAATTCAGATCCTGCTGTGTTCTCTAGTGATCTTCCCACTGTATGCCATCTAATCATTCTTCCTTCTTTCTGCTTGACCTGTGGTTCCTACCACTCTCCATCTGTTAGGCACTGAGGGAGAGCCCAGCATACAGGGTGCTTCATTGCCTGCTGTTTCCTATTGTGTAACCATGGTCACATTTGTCCCATATGAAGATGTCAGTGGCTTTCAACTGAAGCCCACATTTCTTGGTTCTTCATGAGATCCTCATAAATCTAAACACTAAAAGAGACCTTTTTCTTCTTATGCAATGGATTGTGTTTTTTCCAAATATGTCTTAAGATTTCTTGCTTTTGCTTACATTTTTTCTCTACACTTAAGACTGAGCATCTTACACTCCTGCTAATTTTTAAAATAATTTTTCAGTTTTAATTCATATGGCCCTCCTCCTAAATATTTTTTGGTCCTTTACTTAGATATTACAAAGCATTTATGATATTTAGCTATATTCTAAATTGGATTATAGTCATGTACACAAGCTAGTTCCACTATTTGTGTGCCCAGGAAACCAAGATTTAAGAGAGGTGTCTTTATTAGTCATTGTTGATTGTTTCATGGTACCCAGAAAAATATTTTGCAAAAAAGTAAATACTCCAAAATGTAATCTGTGAGGACAAATATAAGTCTTCTATGATCTGAGAAAGAAGCTGTGATTTGGGGTGAATCTAGAGATCACATGACTAGCAATAAAAACTCCACTGACTGCCACCAGGTGTAGTGTCTTTCATACCTTGCTTGGATGATGTTACCCATTAGTTAGTTTTTATGTGGCTACTTTTGTCATGAGTGATAGACATATGGCATGAAAATTGCAAACCATCACTGCAAAATCTAAAATCTGCTCAGTTTTAGTTTAGTGAAAATAAATTCAATTTATATTTCCTGAATTCATACCCAGCTGTGACTAGGTCTTGTATTTTGTGTGTGTGTGTGTGTGTGTGTGTGTGTGACTTTTGTATTTCTTATTAAGCATCTTAAAATATTTCTACCATAAGCCTTTTATAGTTTCACATGAATAACATGTAAATTTACGTATTGGGAAAATATGTTAAATATGATGTTAAATAAATAAATAAATGTTAAATAAAAGGTCAAGACATAAAGATATGTAATAACCTAAAGATTCTTGCTCTTCAGATCACTTCAACGCTACCCAGAAATTTATAAATGAGAATACTGCGTATCTGTGAGTTGTTCTGGATTTTTTTGAATTGTAGGACTTGCTATATTGTTATCTGATACATTCTAGGAAGTCAAATGCTCCTCAAAGATAACTTGATTAAATACCAGCTGAATTAAGAGTAAATACTTTAGCCATTTCTCTGAGTTATTTTTAGACATAAGTAGAAATTCTGCAGAACATCACCCTGTACCCTCTGTGGACTGTTGCAGGACCATCATTGCAGTTGCTCAGTATGTTCAGGAAGCATCCTTTGAAGAGGTAGATACGTTGGTGAAAGTCATGATGGATTACAAGAATAGGTGCTTGGCTGATAAGACACTTCCAGAATGTTCAAAAATAGCTGTAAGTAAACTGCCTATGATTTTATCTAAACAAGACCTAAGAATGGTGCTCTAGACACATAGAATTTCATAGTTAATGTTGTGTACTTACAACATCTAACACAAGTCACTGGAATAGCCCAAATGAAGAGAACAAACAAAGGTAACATTATCAAACTGGATACTTACACTACTCAATAGCAATGGCTGGGAAGCCCTTCTGAAAATGCCTTGGTAATTGGAGTTTTCTAGGACATTGCAGTTTTCTCTCCATAGATAAACATTTGGCTTCTCATCCCACTAGAGGCATTTTTATACCATGAGATGTCTAATAAAAACCTTTATTAGAAAGAGCACAGTGTTGTTAATACTCTTAGGTATTTTGCTGGTCTCTTTTCTCTCTGTCACAGAATTAGGTGACCAGCCTGTCCCAGATAGAGAATATTAAAGGAGACTTGAAATAAACATGCTTGAGTTTGAGTCCACTTTTAACAAGCTTATGGAGCATGTGACAGTTTACCAACATAATGCCTGTTCTGCTGTAGGTTGAAGTTTTTCAAAGTGTGAGATGAATGATCTCAAGAGCCTCAGGTAAAAACTGGTCTAAATAACTGTGGAAAACGGTAACCTTTCTTCCAAAGATAGCACTATCCATTTAGTCTCCTGGAGAGGTAGAAGAGCTTTGCCCTGAAGGAACATTGTCTTCTTCTCTGTTGTCCAGAATGAGGACATCCTGGACATGATCTGTGCTACAGAGGGGCTGCCACAGAGGCATAATTTTTCTCACTGCTGCAGTAAAGCTGATGTTGCAAGAAGACTCTGTTTCCTCTACAACAAGAAAGCTAACATAGGCTTTCTACCCCCATTCCCTACTCTGGATCCAGAAGAGAAATGCCAAGCTTATAAAAACAATGAATCTTTTCTAAACCTGTAAGTTTAACTTTGATATCAAAAGGATTTGAAATATTGTTCTTATTAGGCTAAAATCTAGTCCTGTTTTTAGTTTTAAATTTTCACTTTCCAAGTAACTTCTGCTTTTCTATATTTTTGCAGCTAAATAGACTGACTCATAAAGTCATTCAGTATTTATTGTGTTGGAATCTGTGCTCAGTGAGGCTGTAGAGCATAGACGCTTAAAAGCAAGACTCTGCTTTTAAGGCTCTTACATTAGCATCCTGTACCTTTGAATGTGATAACCCACAGAGCAGAGGTGTATCCACAGCATTAAACACCTAGAAAACATGGCAATGGAAGTATTTTCTTCCCAGTGGCAATTGTGTGTTTTACCTTGGGAAGAGTTAAATTATTGAACAGGTAGCTTCAAATATCTTTGCAATCATTTAGTGATTCCTGAAGGAAAGATTTGTTTTTTTCTGGAAAGCTACTGTGCTTTGAAACAACCACAAGTTTGTTTGAACTTGAGGAGGTATGGTCCTTGAATCTCAAATGTAATATGTTTAGATGGTTGTTTTTCTTTAATGTGGTAGGGAGACAGGTTTCTTATGTCACAGGGAGGGAAGAAATGAGAATACACACAGCTCTGAGCTCAGGATGAGAATTGTCAAAGTCATTCTTAATTTGGAGTTAGCAGCTCCAAGGCTAAGGGCTGGAAATGGCTGGTTCTGGTGTCGGGACCACATTGCTCTACAATGAACTTTCCTGCAGTGTGTGTGTGTGTGTGTGTGTGTGTGTGGGGTCTTCCCTTAACCTTCTCTTCATTTTTACAACCTGTTTTTCTTACCTTCTTCTTCCCCTCCTTTCCTTTTCTTCTCAATCATCCTTCTCCATCCTTTCCCTTCTCTTTTAGAAACCTTAATGTTTTATAGGTATATGTATGAGGTTGCCCGGAGAAATCCCTTTGTTTTTGCCCCTGTTCTTCTAACTGTGGCTGCTCGCTTTGAGGAGGCAGCAACTACATGTTGTGAACAGCAAGAGAAAGCCACCTGCTTTCAGGCCAAGGTAGGTACCACACTTGTTTCATCAAGGGGGTGAAAATACACAATGTTGTAACTCTAGACCTTTGCTTAAAATTAAATATTACAAAAATATGTCTGCCATATTTAATATTTTCTTACCACACACTGATGTTAAGTTCATTAGTCACCCATTTGATGTGGGATGTCTTTTATCATTAGATAATAAAAGAACTGTTTTGACCTATGGTAAGGCATCTTAGAAGCAGGTGGGAAATCTGAGCATAGATAAAGTAAAAGAAGGGTGCACTGTTTACCATAATCATAGGAAAGAGATCCACCAATTGCCAGGGTCCTACTTTTGATTTTGTTTTCCTTATAAATTGGAATAAAGCCCAAGTGCAGGTAAATGCTGACACACGACACCTTCTGTCTGCAATGAACTTTCTTTTGGCTTTAATCACAAGACAGAATCATGCCATACTGGCAGCCATGTTCAGGGGACATGCTGCAACAAGCCTTCTCTTACCAAGTGCAATGCTGTCATCATGACTACTATCCATACATTTTAAAAAGATTTCTTTATTTATTATACACACAATGTCTGTGGGCCAGAAGAGAGCATCAGATCTCATTCTGGATGGTTGTGAGTCACCACAGGGTTGCTGGGAGTTGAACTTCTGGAAGAGCAGCCAAGTGCTCTTAACTGCTGAGCCATCTCTCCAACCCTGGTGCTACATTTTTAATGTCATTAAAATACACATGTTAAAATATATGTTTTTTCAACATGTGAATTTACTAAGATAAAAAATCTGATTTATTTTTTGTAGCTGGAAATTTTCTGGAGTAGTTGATTTACATGTAATTAAAAACCTAAGAAAGCAGTAAGATTTGAGTCTCATTTCAACAGTATTTTCTTTATTTTTCAGGCTGCTCCTATTACACAATATTTAAAAGCATCATCTTCTTACCAAGGAAATATTTGTGGAGTCCTTATGAAATTTGAACCAAAAGTCTTAAACTCAATGTGAGTTTGGTACTGTGTCTCTTCTGTTTCCTTGCTTGTGACACATATTATTTTTTGGGTGGGGGTTGTTGTTGTTTCTGTTCGATTACTGATGACTTTTTATTTATAGTCTTCTGGGTTCTTTTTTTTTCTTCTTCTTTATTTATTTTGTATTTATCAAAAAAAACCCACTAAAATGATTTTAAAATGCTGATAAGTTAACAATAACTATAAGGAAGATAAAAATCATAAGCATGACTTATCAAGGGTGATAATTCAAATAAGATTGCTACATATACATTTACTTTGTGTTCAGCTTTCCCTCTGAATTTTTTTTTCCATCCCTATATATCCTTATTCAAGATCCCTTTCCCCTCCCACCACATCAGGTCATTTTTCTTCTCCACAACTCCCCATCACCTCCCTGGGCAGGGAGCAGACAGTCCTATGGTCCCACTGACCCAATAATGCTTGGATCAGTCTCCACTCCTGGCCAAATCCAGTTTTGTTCCCCCTCACTCAAGAGTGAGTCAGGTGTTCCTATAGTTGGAGTGGGGTCCAAAGGGTCAGTACAGGGTGCTTCTGATCCCAAGCTGTTCAGTGGTTGTGGTTTGCCACTTGGGCATGCTTGGCTTTTTTTCTTGTTTGTTTGTTTGTTTGTTTAGAGACCACTAATGAGTGAGTACATCCCCTGCTTATGTTTCTGAGATTGTGATACCTTGCTCAGGAGGATATTCTCCAAATCCATCCATTTGCCTGAAAATTTTAGGATATCATTTTTTCTTACTGCTGAGTAGTATTCCATTGTGTAGATGTACCACAGTTTGTTAATCCATTCTTCAGTTGAGGGACATCTAGGTTGTTTCCAGGTTCTTGCTATTACAAATAATGCTGCTATGAACATAGTTGAGCTAATACCT
>PVIH01012498.1:0-63263 GCA_004025045.1 Sigmodon hispidus
CCCAAGCTGTTCGGTGGTTGTGGTTTGCTGATTGGGCATGTTTGGCTTTTTTTCTTGTTTGTTTGTTTAGAGACCACTAGTGAGTGAGTACATCCCCTGCTTATCTCTCTGAGTTTGTGAGACTTCGCTCAGGAGGATATTCTCCAAATCCATCCATTTGCCTGTGAATTTTAGGATATCATTTTTTCTTACTGCTGCGGCTTCTGTTTTCAAAGCAGTTTGTAGCAGTTTGACCTCTTGATTGGGCATTAGAAGTAGCTTATTTGTGCTATGGTATGCTTTTTCTTTCTTTGCTACATGCTGCCTATGCTTTAAGTTTCCTTTCTCTAGTGAAAATCTGAGATTTTTTTTTTTTACATGTCTATTGCCCTGACATCAAATGATGCTATAAATTGAGGATTTTGTTTTTGTTGTTGTTGTTTTAAAGAATTGGGTAATATGGTTTCTTTCCCAACTCATTACAAGATTAAATACAATCAGTTATAATTATTAGTTTTTGATTGATCCTAGTATATAACCCAGAGAAGTAGATTTTCATGTATCTGTTAACTTTCAAAACCAAAATAAAACCCAAAGTTTATATTGTTATTACATGGACACTAAATATCCAGTAACTTTTTCTTGTTTTAGTCTAGAGTATATTTTTGATAATTTCTTAAGTGAGCCTAAAGATGATTAGTAATTTTGGTGAGGAAAGACAACCAATGTTTCTAATTCCTCATTAGTTAATCTGATTTTCTCCAGAAAATCCTAACTACATTTTCTATACACTATGAGGAATATAAAAATAAGTAAACTGCCATCTCTGCTTTCAGCCAACTTAACATATAGTTTGGGAGGAAGAAAGGGCATGAGCTCTGTTAAGAGACTAGAAGCTCTTAGATGTTAAGAATCAAGAGATACAGAAAGTGCTCAAAGAAAGTACCATGAAGAAACAGAGAAGTCAGAAGGGGATGGGCACATTGGCAGGGATAGAGTGTAAGTCATTGTTGACTCTACTCATAACCTCCATTTGTGGAGCCATAAACATGCACCAAAAAGAGATGGGTTATATTTTAGGGGCTTTTGAATGCTAGCTAGCCTGGGGCACTGTCTTCAAAGTGGAGAAATCCTTGTATATAGATCCATAGCACCTGAATTTGGTGCTGCTTGATAAGTCGGATTGCTGCACTCAATGAGAGTTTAGCGTTTGAGTTGTTCACTTTAGCCTCTGTGTCATTTGTTGGTAACAAAAATCAACAGTAAAACTGTTTTCATCTTCAGTGTGCCTGTCATGCGGTTAATAAAGCAGAAGTGTACTTGCTACATGCTCAGTGCTTCATCACACTGTTGAATTTCCTTTAGGAATCTGTTTTATAAATTATAAATAAATTATAAATTATAAATAAAAAAATCTGTGTTTTATAGGATCTAGTCTTAAAAACCATATCTTTGCAAGAGTCCTTTGTAGATTTTTTTAATTTACTCTGATAGAAAGTAACCTAAATTGTAGAAAGGCTTTTAGTATTTAGCAGGAATCTTGAGACATTTTCATATCACAGTACTATTTTAATATAACTTGAGATCATTAAAGCATTTACTATAACATTTCATTTTGGGAAAAATATTCTGAGTATTGTTATATACTTTATCATCTGGATTTATAGAAGTTTTTTTTTTTTTTTTTTTTTTAAATTAGAGAGTTCAGCAAATTCTAGGAATAGGTTGTGTTTTGAGTGTTTACTTTTAAGTTTAAAGAAATTGTGTTTTGTTTAAAGAAATTGTGTTTTGTTTTAGAGCAATGATAATGAAGAACGCCTCCAGGTTGTTAAACTACTGGCAAAAATGTTTGGGGCAAAGGATTCAGAACTGGCTTCTCAAAATAAACCACTCTGGCAGTGTTACTTGGGCAGGTACATGATTTTGTTTTTTTTTTTGTTTTTAAGAAATACATGTTTATATTTATTTATATTGTTTTTTAAAATGCTGCACACATTTAAGCTATGTTTTTAAAAATTATGATAAGGGGTTTTCAGGTTGGGAATATAAATCAGTTTTTTAGAGTGTTTACCTAGTGTGCCAAAGGCCCAAGGTAGGGGTCTCTGTCACCCCGTAAACCAGTTGTAGTAAGGCAGAAGGACCAGCAGTTTAAGCAGCTTTTGTACCAACTTGGACTACATGAAACACTGATTTAAAAAGAAATAAGTACAGAATTTTTTTGCTTTGTAATTTTTAATGTTGATAATGGCTATTTAAATTTTTCTTTTATCTTTTCATTTTATTTTGTCTTTGGTGATTTTTTGCAAGATGATACATTTTAAAGGCTACCTCATAGTTTTTGTTACAACCATAAAATAATAGGAGCAATAATTCTAACAAAGTACAGCTTTAAATGATACACTCCCTCCCCCCAAAGCTTTACTAATTATATTATTTAGTTACATTGGATGGGTAAGGATGCTAATGAAATTAACAACAAATGACATAGCTGTATGTGCTGGTGTTTATCTTTTTAGCACTCCCAAGCAGAGGCAGGCCGACTTTGAGAGTTTTTAGACCAGCCTGGTGCACTCAGCCTTACCTCTTTCTTCCTTCCCTTCTCTGGGTCCACCTTCCTTCCTTTCCTCAAGAATGTGTGATTCTCCTGCCCTGGCCCATGCAGTGCTCAGGCTCCATCCTATCAGTATCATCCATCAAATACAGCTTGTTTGTTTGTTTGTGTTTGTTTTTCAAAAAGAGGATTTCACTGTGTAGCTCTGCCTGGAACTCACTGTAGATCAGGCTGGCCTTGAACTCACAGAAATCTGCCAGCCTCTGTCTCCTGAGCTCTAGGATTAAATGACTGTGCCACCACCAAAAACATCTTCTTTATTTTTTACTTATTTATTGATTTCTAAATTCCCAATCTGAATTCTTAGCTTTGATTTTGCTCAGTGATAATATTAAGTGAGGAATTTAGATTAATAAGTGTTAGATCTTTACAAATATTTTTGTATTTTTTAATATATATACACACAAATATATATTTGGACAATATGAAATTTTAAATAGTTTAAGCTAATGCATCTCGGTTTCAAGTTTATTTTACTTTTGTTTTATTGAGACAGAATTTCTCTATGTAGTCTCTATGTAGTCTCTCTGTGCATCCACTTGCCCATGCCTCCCAAGTGCTGGGACTACAGGTGTGTACCACCACTGCCTGGTCATTTTACTTAATTAATAAAGAAAATATATATATGGTCAATGTACATTTAGTTATATGCAGCTGAATGAAAAGGATACATCTTAAGATGTTTCCATAGGACATTTGTTATGCATATATCTCAGAGTGCATCTCCATGAATTAGGATGGCATCTAGGATGGCTTCCAGTCACCAGCAAGTAGAATCAGAAATGGACTGTTGGGCATGTGCTCTGACACTGAGAGGGCTGTGTAGGTACTTGCTGTACTTTCAAATTAAAAATTAGATTATCCAGGTAATCCAGTTGACATACCTGCCTAGAAAATTCTAATATAAATGTACAGTACCTTTCTATTCCACTGTAGCTGCTGCTTTTCATTTAATAACATAAAACCTCTCATTAAATTTGGTCTGGTCTGGGAAATTTGGTCCATGGTAGGACACTAACCTAGCATGTAGAAAGCGCAGGGTTTGATTCTCACCACCACAAAAAGGAAGAAACAAAAAAGCCTTCTAAAGCTGATGAACACCTTTAATCCTTGCACTAGAGAGGCAAACTGATCTCTGAGTTTGACACCAGCCTGGTTTACATTGTGAGTTAAAGGTCAGCCAGGACTATACAGTGAGACCCTATCTTAAAGAAAACAATAAAAACAAAAGTCCCCCATCAAACTTGAGCTAAAAATATTTTAACAGATGTGTTTATTTATAATTATTGTAAGTTACATGCTTGTGGATTTAAAATACCCCTTACAGGGGCCTAAGGGTGTGCTGTACTTCATGGAAGAAATGGTTTTTTTTTTTTTCCTGATAAGAATAATAAGTAATGTGCTGCTGCTAGTTTTGAAAACATTTTTTTGTTTTTGTTTTTTTTTTTTTTTAAGACATGCTATTTTGAGAAGTGCTGGGGTCCTGAGGATTGAGCCAGTCTTGTGTGTGGTTGGCAGCTGCACTGCTGTTGATTTCCATCCTCAGCTTCACCTTTATGCTTCCATGTATTCCAGGGTTTGGATTCATGTGATCAGATTTTCAGATGTTTTTTACCTGCCTAGCTGTCTGCAGGCTGGCCCTAAGATGTTGGTTTTGATTTTTTGTTTTTTCTTTTTTGGTGTTGAGTGATAAAAGTACTTTATCCTTTTGATTTCACAGAAATAAGACAGAGACTTACTGACTGGAAATTCTTAGCTTCAGTGTAATTGACACTTAAGTAAAATTTTAAAGTCACTGTGACTCAGTCTTTGAACATCTGTATGTAGATTTGAATATTAATAATTGAAGGACAATTAGATATTATATGCATGCTAATGGAAAAATACAATACTGTCAGATAGTTTTGCTAAGAAATTTGAATCTCAACACCCAATACAGTCATGGGTCAAACTCTGACTGCCAGTTTCTAAGGTTAGGATGAAAGGTTCCTGCTAATTGATATCAAAATAAAAAGATGAAGAATATCTAAATCATATGGATAGTACTATGTGAATGCATATTTACATATAGGTTAGTTTTTATAGATAAATTATAGATAGAGTATAAAGATGGCCTTGTTATTAGTTGGAAATGAAATAATTCTGTTGGTTAATTAGATAAGAACAATTTTTGGATACAGTTTAGAATCATAGGATATAAACAAACAGTGTAAGGTTCTACACACATTAATTTATGTCATGTAATTAGGAAAGATACTTCAAGGAAAGTATTCTCAGACATAATATGAAACATGTTTTTCTGAAATATAAACACATACACACATAATAGAACACATAACATAAGCAGACATACTTTTACATTCACTGAACAGACATATTTGAAATACAGTTTTTATGGGAAAACACTTATTATTCCAATTGGAAACACAGGCTCCTCAGAATTTCACAGTCCTTATAGGATCTGACTTGAGGTTTTCCTAGTTTATGTATGCCTTAAAACTCTTAAAATGGTCTTGTTACACTTTGAATTTTTAATATGATTATGTATCTGCATCATCTGTATATCTGAGAGTGTACCTGTGGGTATGTGCTTGTGTGCATGGAGGCCAGATGTTTACTTTGGTGTCATCCTTCAGAGGCTGCCATCTACTCTGATTGTGAGCTAGAGCACCTCAGCAGTGCCTGAGTTAGAGTAGAATACCTCAGCAGTGCCTGAACTTGGGGATTGCTCTGGGCTGGCTGGAGAGGCACTTCTGTTTCTCCTTGCATAATTGGGGAGTCATAAATGTGTGCTCACACACTCATCTTTTTATGCAGATGCTGGGAATTATACTTGAATCCTTTATCAAGCACTTTATCAGTCCCACTGTCTTCCCAGGCCCCATTTTGGATTTGTTAGTAAGAGAATGAAATACAAATTGAGTATAGATTAAGTTAGTCTATTTTGGTTGTTTTAGAATACTCTCTCTCTTTTTTTTTTAATCTCTTGTCAGGTTTAATGATATCCATGTACCAATACGCCTGGAATGTGTGAAATTTGCTAGCCATTGTCTCATGAACCATCCTGATTTAGCAAAGGATTTGACAGGTAAGAGCACATATTTCTGGATGCTCTTCAGTGGGGAAAAAATTAATTTGGTGGAGAAACCTTTTCTTTTACACGTTTCTGATAGCTGTCTTCTCTCATCATCATGGAACTTTCTTTCTGAAGCTACGATTTTTACCCTGGAGTTTCTTGTGCACACTAGAAGCAGTGTTTGGGAAAATAAATTCATTTATTTAAGAACAGCTGTGAACATTTTTGGGTTTGAATGGGTCTTGATTTTGAAAATTTTGAAAATGGTAATGCTCTGATATTTTAAGAAATTAGTGAAAGTCATTTAACTATAAACTAACTTAAGCCATAATTAATGGAGATAACTTTAAATCTGTATAAGCATGAAATATTTTACTTCCAGTTTTTGAAGTAGTAAGAAAATTATATACCTGTTTAATTTTTTACATTATTAACTAATTCATAAAATGAAAGTTGATATGTCTATTATTAATAAAAAGTTAATATATATCTTCATTAGATTGTTAGCATCTCCTATGCTTATGAGCTAGAGAGCAGGAAAGGGTCATACTGCCAGAGTCCTCCCTGCAGTAAGCTCTCCTTAGGGGCTCTGCAAAGCACAGTTAGTTCTGGAGTTTTATAGTCACATGATTATTTGTATCTTTGTGTAGCTGATCTGGTATTGCCTTTGCTTTTTTTTTTTTTTTTTTTTTTTCCCAGTTAATAGCTTTATTCTCTTATTTTTAATAAATGATTTCTTTAATAATTCAAACAGAAAAATGTATGAAGCTAGACAAAACATTAGTGAAAAATATGGACTTTCACAAGTTACCAAAGAAATAGAAAATGCAAATAATAAAGTGTGAAGCTAGTCAGTAGCCATTAAATAGTGGAATTGGTCAGTGTTGAGGCAGCTTAAAAATACCAATGGACTGGTCTTTTACAAATTACTGGTACAAACTTGCATAGTCAAGTTTTTTTTTTCCCCTTTTCAGCTTTTTTAAAATTGTTTTTTGAAAATCAATATCAAACTTTATATAAAAAAGAAAAACATCCAGGATAGCTAAAAAAACAAAACAAAACAAAAAAACTCATACAGTAATAAAACTTCTCTTTTCTCTAAAATACATGAAACATAAAATATAAAATCTAAAGTTTTGTAAAGCATCTCTTTGAATCATGTGTGACTTTGACAGAATTCAAGGTTTGTCTTTACTATGTGGGTTTTGTTTGTTTGTTTGCAGTGCTTATTTCCCTTCTGTTCCATAAATTTTCTTGGTTCTAATTTTTTCTTACTCTATTTTTTCACTTTTTCTTTTGCACTGAACACTTTTTTTTATGTAAGTCCCAAATTGTACATTTCAGGCTGCTTTTGCTCATCAGTGCTCCTTAAAGATGTCTGTTACTCCCGAATTTTTCCTTGTAAAGAAAGCCATACATTATATCCATCTGTAAAATTTTATACAGTAGCTTGTCATAGTAATGCTTTCAAGTATATTATCAGATCTGTAACAGCCCATTTTTCATTTATTTTATCTACCTACCTACCTATCTCCTCCTTCCTTCCTTCCTTCCTTCCTTTCTCCCCTCCTTTCCCTCCCCTTCCCTTCCCTGGAAATGGAACATACTTTCACTTTTTAGTTGTACATGACATTTAGTTTTTGAACGAAGGACCAGCCCAGTTTCTTCTCTCTTTTCTTTCCTTGCTCTTAGTTTTTTTAAAATACTGAAAATTCTACTTAGGGTTTGCTTTTGCTCTGTTGATTTGTAAAGGCCTTTCCAAACTTCTAAAGCAATCTGCTAATTATTAAAGTTTCCATTTTAATCAGAAATTCTTACCTTTCAGAGTATCTTAAAGTGAGATCACATGACCCTGAGGAAGCTATTAGACATGATGTTATTGTGTCTATAGTAACAGCTGCTAAAAAGGATATTCTTCTTGTCAATGATCACTTACTTAATTTTGTGAGAGAGCGAACATTGGACAAACGGGTAAGTAGGGAAGTAGGTAAATCCTAGAGGGTTTTGTCTTGTGTTTGTTTGTTGTTATATTTTATTTTTGAGACAGTCTTTATGTAGTGCTGCATGTCCTGGAACTCTATATAGGCTAGGCTGGTCTTAAATGTCCAGGGATCTGCTGGTCTACTTTATAAGTGCTGGGATTAAAGATGTATAATAACATACTTAACAGAGTTTTATTTTTAATACTTGAAATTTAATAGTATTGCATTTGAAAACACTCTTTCCTAAAAAAATTATAAATGGAAAATATCTCAGGTTCAAATAAAGTAGAGTGTGAAGAGTTGAGTACTGATGCTCACCCAGGTTTCTGTTTTCTTCATTCAGGGACCCTTGTTCATGGGATGGTTCTGCCCACACTAAGAAAGTTATTCTTTCTTTGTTAAAGTTGCCTGGAAATACTTTTTACAAATGTGCCTAGTTTGTTTCCTGTGCAAGTCTAAATTTAGGGGGATTGACATTGAAAATTAACCAGCACACTATTCTAGTGAATTTATGTAATGAAGCATTTGGTTGTTTGTTTTATTTATTTTCGAGACAGGATCTCACTGTAGCTTTGCCTGTTTTGGAACTCACTATGTAGAACCAGGCTAGCTTAGACTCCACAGAGATCTGTCTGCCTCTGCCTTTCAAGTGCTGGGATTAAAAGTATGTGCTACTACTGCCACTGATAACAGAAGCATTTTTACCTTATAAAGAGAACTTATGTTTTTATTTTAAGTGGAGAGTACGGAAAGAAGCCATGATGGGACTTGCCCAGATTTATAAGAAATATGCTTTACAGTCAGCAGCTGGCAAAGATGCTGCAAAACAGATATCCTGGGTTAAGGACAAGCTGCTACACATATATTATCAGAACAGCATCGACGACCGGTAAGTCAGTGCCCACATGCAGATGTACTTCTCAGGTATTTAGTAAGTTTTGGATGTTATATACATTCTTTGCATTTTCTTCACGGCATTAAATACCCTCATGTTTTTAGCATTGGACATATAGGATGCATAGTTTTCTTGCCAGCAAAGCCATAGATGAAGCAGTTGTGCATAGGTAACATTGAATGATTTCTCATTTGTTTTCATACTTTTTACAGGGTAATAGTTAAAAGTAGGAATATAGCTGTTGTAATTTAAAGTTTTGTTTTATAGAAAAGCACATTAAAATATGTGTTTTGTTTTTTAATTTTCAAGACAAGGTTTCTGTGTAGCCCTGGCTGTTCTGGAACTTGCTCTGTAGACCATGCTGGCCTTCAGCTCAGAGATCCTCCTGCCTCTGCCTTCTTCTAAGTGCTGGGATTAAAGGTGTGTGCCACCACCTCTGGGCTGTTAAATTTTTAAACACAGTTCAAATGAAAATTGAAAGTTTTAGTTAAAAAAATTTCCACTTAAAGCTAGTCATCTCTTTTCTTCCCACTTGAGAATCTCTTCCCACTTGAGAATCAAAGCTGTTTATAAATTTCTAAAAAAGATGTTATCTCCTTACAAGCAGGGAATATCTATATATGAACACATAAAAGTACTGTCCATATAAGAGCCAGTTAGCCCTTAGTAGGTCCCTAAGCTATTTAGAATCTGAGGTGACAGACTGTTAGTCTATCTAAATGCTTGTATCTCTAGTAAGTTACTTGGAAAAGAAGCTATAGAACAGTGGATCTCAGCCTTTCTAATGCAATCACCCTTTAATACAGTTCCTCATGTTTGGTGACCCCTACCCATAAAAGTATCTTCATTGCTACTTCTCAACTGTAATTTTGCTTCTATTGTGAATTATGATGTAAATGTCTGTGTTCTCTAGTGGACTTAGGCCACTTCTGTGAAAAGATTGTTTCATCCCCAAAGGGTTGCCTCCCACATGCTGAGAACCATTGCCACAGACTATTAAAATTATCATGATTTTTAGGAAGAGCTTTTGGTTAAATCAGTGTTTACAGTTGAGTGTGTGACACCAGCACTATTATGATGTGATAAAGCCATTTCTATGCCCCATCCATCCCCGGGAGTCTGCATATGTGGCAGTAGTTGTATAAGAGCCAGAGGCAGGGCCGCAGCAGCCCCTGTCCTTCCTTTTTGTGCTTTACTTTAGCCATGTCTTGTTTCACAGTGATTGTGTTTCACAGTGATGAAACGTCAAAAGAATCCTAAAAAGTTCTTTGTAGCTTTAGCTTATAAAAAATGATATTTGGATCTGAAGAGGGGCCTCATGTAGTTTTCTGAACTTTTTTGTACAGATATGGACATTTAGTCCTTGATACATAATTTCCAAGATGTAGGATTGTTGCAGACATATAGAGCTAAGTCCTTCCTTTGGACCCTCTCAGATGGAAATAAATCTGTTTTCCACTCTCAAAGGAAGGGACTTACTTGATTGTGATTTTTATAGTTATAATTTTAAATACAAACTTAGTGTACTTAAAGAGTCTTTTTTTTTATAGGTTACTTGTTGAACGAATCTTTGCTCAGTACATGGTTCCTCACAATTTGGAAACAACAGAGCGGATGAAGTGCTTGTATTACTTGTATGCTACACTGGATTTGAATGCTGTGAAGTATGTCTCCAGTGTCACGTGCCCTTTTTTGGAGTATATGGATGGGTGTGAGGGTGGGGTATAAACCTTAAATATTTAATGTAAAGTTTATAATAATGTAAGCATTGTTTAAAAGTTCAAGACACAATAAATTATTGGGTTATTTCTTCTTCTTCTTCTTCTTCTTCTTTTTTTTTTTTTTTTTTTTTTTTTTACAAAGTTCTGTTGCCAGTATTTGATTAAGCAGATACAAAAACAGTTAAAGCTGACTAGAGCTACTTGGCATGAAATCATTAAGGATTTGATTTTTCTTTCTCTCTAGATTTTCATGTTGATGGCATTTCAAGAAAGGTGATATTTCTATTCCCCCCACCCCCAGGTGTTAAAAAAGGTCCACATTATGAAAATACTATCTTCCTACTTTTAACACGGTACTAATTTAAATTATTCTGTAGTGCAGTAGAGTACAAATTTCTATGCTGTTTGTCCTCAACATACTATTGTAGGTCAGCATTAGGGCAAGTCTTACAAATACTTTTTTATTCCCATGTTTCAGAAAGTACCTTTGCTTGTTCAGAAAGGCAATTGTCATTTTACATATAATAGAGACACTGCTAATCTAACTAACTCATATTAAGGCCTAGAAATTTCTTGTAGGTTTAGATATTTAGACTCATAGTCCAGCCAACATAGCTAGAGCTATTAAGGAGTAAGCACTCTGAAATTGAAAATCTAAGGATACTTGAAATTGTTAATAGACTTTTGTCTTCATTTCTGTAGTTACATGCGCTACTGTTAGTTTATCTGGAGTTATAATTTGTTGATGGGTGCTATGTTTGGAGCACTGGATTATGTTCCTTGTCCCTGCTTTTACACTGAAACTGAAAAGGAATAGCAGATGTTTATGTTTTCTACAAAATAAATGCAACAATACAGAACTTAATTTGACAGTCAGGAAGTAGTAAGGTAGCCAGGATTTGAAGTCCATGCTACTTGGTTACAACATTTAACTCCTTTAACTACAAATAGCAACATATGTACTACTATTTTATTCAATTGTACTATGCTAGAGTACATTCTCAAATTTTTTTTTTTTTTAATTTTAGTTTAGTTGTTCATTTTTTTCCTTTGGTGCAATTGATGGCCTGTTAGAGTGTATGAAATATGGTTAATAAGTGTCCTCTTAGAGCACGTGTTATTACAAATTCCAATAAATCTGGTCTTAAGTGATATTTCACTTAAGAGTAAATTAATAAAGATACTTTAAGTGAGAATCTAGAAGTAACACTCAGGTCCTGTGTGAAAGAAACTTAAGAATATGAAACTGTATATTTTTTATTTTATGAGAAAGGTAGGTATACAAGGAAGGAATAATGTTCAAGAAGAAACAAAAGTTTCAAATAATTCTGCAAATCTAAGTAACTGAGAATTATGGGAATGTAGCTTAATGGGGGAAGTGGGAAGCATGGCATGTGGGCTGAGAGTTAAGCACACACTCACTACAATCCTGTGCATTCTTTCAAGTGTCCTGGAACCCTCTTCTGCACAGCAGGAAGACCTTCACGACCTTTATTCACTGCTCATTATTATGACTAGTTGATGTTACGCCTTTGTGGGAGTGAAATTAATATTGTCAGATAACACATAAAAAACAGGCAAGAAATAAACATTATTCTAATGTCTTTTTATCATATAAACACTAGGACAAAAATCTCAGCTAATTGGTACATTTGTCAAGTGTTCATCTAAAAAATTAGATAATCATTACTGCAAAAAGCCTCAGAATGTATAGCTTTCAAATTCAAGGAATGAAAGACAATTGGATGTTAATGCCGGAATAGAAATGAAAAGAGGAAGGTACCTGTAACTAAGACAGTTTATAAATAGCAGCCACAGCACTAAGCAGGAGCTACTTTTTACTTAAATTTAAGTGTATTTTATTGAATTTAAAAGTGAAGCACTCATTTTTAAGAGATATGCTGTGAAATAATACCACTAACAAGTTGAAAAAACTATTTAGACTACTACATAATGGTTTTTTTAAAAAAAAAATGGTTCATAAATGATATTTAACTGTTGAAATTGAAGTATTTAAGGTAGGTATTATCATAAAGTGAGTTTTATTTTCACTAACCTTGCAAAATTAGCTGATCATGTACATTACCTTAATTTTTAAAATTTAATTTATATTTATCTGTATTCCCCCCCCCCCAAATCCTCTACATTTTCTTGTATGTGTAATAGAGACCACATACATGTGAGGGATGAAACCTGGTTACCATGACTATGAGAGTATTATCCAACAATTATTCTCTGTCTTTTTCAAAGAGATGTACTAAAGTCTTATCTATTAAAAACAGATGTCAAGTACTTATATACATATGTATGTCTATGTCTGTATGTTTTGTTAAAGACTTATTTTTCACATTATTCAAATAGGATTATCATGTTTATAATCTTCAATGACTTTTTACTCTTTTTCTTTTGTTTCAAGGCAAGATTTTACTTTGTAGCTCTGGCTAGTCTGGGACTCACAGAGCTCCGCCTGCCACCTCATCCTTCTGAGTGCTGGACTAATTGCCAGCCCTGTTACTTTCCATTATCCTCCCTCTATTTTCATTGAACTCCTTTCCATCAAGACAATAAATATGGACAAAAATTATTTTACTACTTAATATTTCAATTAAAATTCTTAAGAAAATTTTCTTAAATACATTTTCATGTAAAGTCTTAGTGGGGGTTAGTTTTTTATTTCAGCTATAGTCATAGTTTATAATGGTTTTAGACTTTCTTAGGATTTCATATTTAAGTGATAAATGTACTATGCTACATAATTTCATCCGTTTTAACTCAAGACAAGCTTCAACATGTGATCCTTTAGAAGTTCTAAATCATAATTTTTCTAGGTGACAGAGAGTATTGTCTGACTTTGGAATTCAGACGTAATTTCTCAGACTGTTTCCCTGAAAGTTCTGTTTTACTTATTCAACTCATGCTTTGTTTTACATTTTGATAGTTCTCTGTTAAGTGATTATTTTGCTTTCAGTTAGTTTGTGAATTTACATTAATTAATAATACAGTGAAACTTTCACACTCAAAAATAGTAAAATGACATTACTTAAAATTTAAGGCATCCAAAGATGAAAATGTTCTAATACTTACTGTTAGCAAGTTTCCAAGTTTAAAGTATGTTGTACTTGTTAAAAAAACAAACAAGCAAAAATCATGAGAGGTGTTCTCAAAAATTGATAAAGAGGACAATGGACATATTAAATAATTGTCTTTTCTATCGTAGGGAGAGTTTGTTTTATACATTTCTGCATTTGTCACTGTTTGTTGTCAGTGCTTCATATATGTGTGGTATTGGAAGCATAGGTCATTGAAAATAATTGGTGGCTTAGGAGATGGCTCAGTTGGCGAAGTACTTTCAGTTATGCCTGATTGCTTTGCCGTTATGAGGGCCTGATTGTAGGTTCTCAGAACGCGTGGAAAAAGTCTGGTGCACAGCAGTGGTGTGATGAGAAGGGCTAGCCTAGGTCACTTGGGAGACGTTCCAGGCCAGTGAGAGACCCTGTTTTAAACAAAAGAATTAAGGTACCAAAGAATGACCCTTGAGGTTGTCTTCTGACTTCCACACACATGGGCAACCCGCACACATTAATATACATATTCGAGTATGTACATGTACACAAAGTAAATTGATGAAAAATACTTAAATAAATTTTTCTTTAAAATATATGATGCTGAAGCTCTAACAATGTAGTTATTAGGAAGTCATATTCACAGCAATAGATAATTTCAGTGTGAAGTTTACACATAATGGGATAAATACTTCACAAACACATACATCCATTTTCTCTTGGGTCTCACTCTTCTGCTTCCTGTAGATTCCATGTCACCATCATTGAATACAAGACAGTATTCCATCAGTTTTTCCTGTATTTCTCAGGGTTAGAGTCTTGTCAGTTCGACTTCCTAACTTAGAACTATGCTCCACTTAATCTGTCTTCATACACAGCCAAATGCAGCATCACAAACCCCTGCTTGGTGGCTTTGCTGCTTCTGTTACATTTGAGTCTGCCTCTAGGTTGGCGGTATTTAATCTGCCTGTGAATTTTACCTTATTTCTCCTGTCTTTCTGTTTACCTCCCACGCCCTTTTATTATAATTAAGTAGTTGGAATATTTTGAAAGGACTTTTATCCTGTTTTGTATGTTTTTGTGTTTTTCAGAGCATTAAATGAAATGTGGAAATGTCAAAATTTACTCCGACATCAAGTAAAGGATTTGCTTGATTTAATTAAACAACCAAAAGTAAGTTAAATTTTAAAGGAAAATTTTGGAAAGTTTGTATAGTTGTTACCATATCTATAGCTTAATATCTAAGTTTACTTAGAATGAATATTCTGGTGAATTTTATTATGTTGTGATGTTCTATGTATGTGTAGGTTTGAGAACAATTTCAGATGTTTTTCTCAGTGCTATCTCTTGTGTGTGTGTGTGTGTGTGTGTGTGTGTGTGTGTGTGAGAGAGAGAGAGAGAGAGAGAGAGAGAGAGAGTTAGTTTTGTTTTGTTTTGAGCCAGGGTCTCTGATTGATTTGGAAATTGCTAGGTAGCTTTGGCTGGATGGCTAATTGTGCCCTGGATCTACCTGTTTCCATCTCCCATCTACCACTGGGCCTAACAGTATGTGTTACCATGCCTAGCTTGTTATGTGGGTTCTAGGATGCACAGCAAGCAGTTTGATAACTGGAGTATCTTCCCAATCCATGAAATTGTATTCATTCAATAAATACATATTTCAGGGCATTAGAATGATTCCACGCTCCCCCCCCCCATTTCTGAAAATGTTACCTGTGAAATATATTAATCTAGAAAGTGTATCTAGTAATTTTAAATTACTTTCAGGGAAAACAAATTACTTTTTATTATTAGCTCAAAGTAATTTTCTTTGGCATCTTTCCATCCCATGCACCTCTTGTGTGTACGACAGAAGTGAGTAGAACACTGTTTCTGAGTTGCCTGCTTAAGGTAGCAGGGGTTGTTTAGTGACTATTGTAACTCTGACTTTAAAAACAAAACAAAACAACTGTCATGTAAAGGTTTTAAAAACAAGAATTTTTACTATTTTCATAGTTAAAGTTTATGTTTGAAAGCAGTTTTGTTTTTGTTTGTTTTATTGGATGGCTATTTATTTGTTTGTTTATTTTTATCTTTTTATTTTTGAGACAAGGTTTGTCTGTGTAGCCCTGGTCCTCCTGGAACTCATTCTGTAGACCAGGCTGGCCTTGAACTCATAGAGATCTGCATGTCTCTGCCTCTATAGTGCTGGCATCAATGCCATGTGTCACCACAGCTACCACCACCAGGCCCTTTTTGTTTTCTTAAGACAAGGTCTCACTGTGTAGCCTTTGCTGGCCTGAAATTTGACATGTAGATTGGGCTGGCTTTGAACTCACAGATATCTGCTTACTTCATCCTCTTGGGTGCTAGGATTAAAGGCATGCATTGCCATTGTTGGTATGTTTTTATTTTTTTATTGAATATAATTTAATCTTTTTCTGTGGTAATTGAATATATCAGACCTGTTGAAATCTGTTTCCTTAAACTCCACTTTAGTGTCTTCTGCTGTCAGCAGGCATGGGTTTCATGTTACAATGCTGGAAGACAACATGCTTTAGTCAGAAGCCAATAGAAGTTCTCTTTCTTACCCAAATTGTCCTTCATTTTTCTGTTTGGGGGGAGTAGTAAATGTCCAAAAAGTGTTACTAAATAAGGTGTGTTCTCGTATTCACATGGATAGCATTAGTCTGGATTTTAGGAAGCACTGTAGTTATAGAATCCAGGCCGTATGTTAGGAGCTTAGAGCAAATGTTGAGTGACCAGGACAGACATGCCCGCTTTTGAAATTCTCACTATGGAGCTGCCCTTTCCTGCCTATTGAGAGGAACTTAGTTAGTGTGGTCACGTTTCTATACTTTTCACTCCACCCATTTATCTAAGATTTAAAAATAGCTAAGTAAAGGTATAGTTGTGGGTTAGTTTGCAGGTCTGGAGAGTTTTTGAAGGTGCTGTGGATTCTTCTTAGGGAATTTTAATTGTGCATTTTTGTATGTAATTTACAGACAGATGCCAGTGTGAAGGCCATATTTTCTAAAGTGATGGTTATTACAAGTAAGTTGTTTTAAATCTTTATAAAGTTTAAAAGTTAATTGAAGGTTTTATGTAATTTAAATTATGTTAGATTGTGGTAATGTAAGAAATTATTAAGGCATTTCTGCTTGATATAAACCAGACAATTCAGTATTCTTTTTGCCCCTGATTTTCATTTATTCTGTATGCTATCCAGAATTTAAAATCTTCTTTAGTGTCTTACTTGAGAAAGCTTGAGAAATCATATATGCGTTTATTTTTGAGAGTTGTCATAACACAAGATTAATTATTAACATTGAATTTATCATAGTTGTTGTCTCTTCTGCTGTCAGTCTCTGGCACTAGTTGCTTTTCCAAACCGTCACCTCAGTTGTCACTGTGCAGCTTGTTGACAAGATGATTGGGAACACCTGGTAGAGTGAGTGTACCATGCTTCACCTAGCATCTGGCCATGATGAAAAGTTCAGGGGCTGCACTAAATACTGTAGCTGCTTTAGAACAAACACCAAGACACTAAAGAGAACAGTAACTTGCAGAGAGCATTCAGAACTCAGGTGCCATTGAGAGTAGAGCAGTCTCAGCAGCCCTTTCGTAGAGCTCATCAGCCCCCTGGCTTTTCCACTGCACTTGGCTGTGGGTGCTATCCTTAGAAGGACCTCATTCTCCTCTGTTGTCTATTTCTTTTTTCAGTGTTTATTTAAAAACAAAAACCAAAAAACCCGGAAGAAACCAAAATACCTACAGTCTTTTCTAGACTCTCTTTCCAAGAATGCTAGTATCTTTCAGGGGTTAATAGTGTGAGAAGGGGAAATGCTGAATTTATTTATTTATTGGTACTGTTTTCTCTTTCTCTGTTACCATTCTTCATTTTTGTAAAAAATGTAGTGCCTATCTATGGTAAAGGGGCTCTTAAATGACATTTTTAAAAATTATTTAACAAAACCATTAAATCCTTAGTACTTTTAAATTTCATTGAATGGATAATATATTTGGTACATAATTTTAAAAGTTTGTCCCCAAGAGCTTGTCTGCTTAAATTTTACTGGTTTAAAATGATTATGCAGATTTTTTTATAAGTCATTATGATTATTTATTTTTGAGACAGGATCTTACCATATACCCTGACTGGCCTGAAGTCACATTGTAGACCAGACTGGCCTTGAACTCAGAAATTCACCTGCCTCTGCTTCCCAAGTGCTAGGATTAAAGGTTTGTGCCACCAAGCCAGGCCTCCCTTTATTTATGCTTGTTTTTGTTTTTTTTCTTTTATATAGAGACATGAAAAGGCCATATAGCAAGTGCCTAATATGATTAGTACAGTATGATATTCTTACCACAGTCAGTGATTAGTCATTTTTACCGAGACTTAAGGATTTTCAGAATTGTGTTACTGTCATTAGATTTAAGATATTTATAATTTTTTTTTATTAATTATCCTAGTCTTGGTTTTTTTTTAAGTAATTAAATAACCAAGTGGGGAGGACCAGTAAAGGTTAGCATATCCTTGCATAGTCTTAGCTAAGGGCTGTGAGGCACATGTTAACAGAGTGCTGTGGAGGTTTCTACAGAGTGAGCCTTCTTGACAGTAAGAGCAGTCACAGCAGGGAGGGAAGGATCGTCTGTTCAGTGTCTGTCAGCACCACATGTTGCATGTCTGTATGGACAATTGGAGATTGTCTTAACAGTGCACTAGGAGACACAGAATGGACTAACTGGTCCTCCTAGGGACTTCTGCAGGACAGTGTAAGCAGCATCAGAAGGAACAGTTGGTTCTACTTAGGCTGACACTTAGTGTCTTCACATACTGTAAGGGGCTCTTTAGAAAGAGCTTCTCCTGGCCTGAAGATGGATCTTTGCTTGGCTACTTTTTTAATATTTTCTTCAAAGCAGATTTCTCTCCCAGATTTTGAGTATAGATGATTTCACAATTTGTTAAACTAAGAACAGTTTGTAGAGAAGGATTATTAATTAGAATTACAAAATAGAAAATACTTTTTAAAAAATTAGTTTGAAAATTATGAAACTTTTACTTTTATTTTAAGGAAATTTGCCAGATCCTGGTAAAGCGCAAGACTTCATGAAGAAATTCACACAGGTGTTGGAAGATGATGAGAAAATACGGAAACAGCTAGAAATCCTTGTTAGTCCCACATGTTCCTGCAAACAGGCTGAAGGCTGTGTGGTAAGGGTTAACTGGGACAGCCTGAGTGGGGACATCTGCCTCGATTAAACAAAAGAAATGTATGTTCATTTCAGTTGAGAAAATGTTAAATAACAATTCAGAGAAATTATAGTCCTGCAGAGAGAGGTGCGATTAATATTTTTGTTATATACTTTCAAAATTAAATTACATTGTATATGAATTTTACATGAAATTTTAATAAAAATTTTATTTTCATTAGGGTTGCTTTGTTTTTGTTTAGTTTAGTTTAGTTTTGTTTTTGAGACAGGGTTTTTTCTATTACAAACCTGGTTGTCCTGGAACTTGCTGTGTAGATCAGGCTGACCTCAAACTCACAGAGATCTGCCTGCTTCTGTCTCCCTAGTGCTGGGATTAAAGGCATGTGCTACCAGGTAGCGGTTCATCCATTTTTTATAGAGTTAAATTTTATAGCTCATAGCATGCCATTCCTATGTGTACTGTAAGCTTCCTGAATACTAACATTCAGGGTCGTTTTCCACCTCTCCTTTCTCTCTTCTTTCTTTTGGAGTGGGGTCTTGCTGCCTAGACTCTTACATTAGTTTCCTAGGGAACAGAGACTGTAGTTTCATACTCATGCCTCTACTATGCTGTGTAACACCTTCATAACTGATTCCTACAGATTTCTTCTAAGTCTAATTACATGATTTTAAAGTTACATTTTTAATGCCTTTAACATAGTGCTGCTCACTCATCCTTAGAAACAAAACCCAAGTAAAAACAAACAAGACATAAAGTTATTTTGGTAGAGATTGTGTTTTTTGTTTGTGAGTTAGATGTTTCTAATCTTTTTTTAAATAAAAACTTTTTTTAAATGAATTTTTAAAATTTTTATTTATTTAATGTACATTGGGCTTTACTTGCATGTATGCCTGTATGATGATGTCAAATTCCGTGGAGTTACAGACAGTTGTGAGCTGCCATGTGGATGCTGGGAATTGAACTTGGGTCCTTTGGAAGAACAGCTGAGCCATCTCTCCAACCCCTGGATGTTTATAATCTTTACCTATTTTTATAGAATATTTTTCTTTATCTTGCAATTGATTAGTTTGTAATATGTCATTGTTAACTTGCAAATCATTTTTTGTTGGCTGTATTTTATCCTTTTATGTTTGTGTGTCCTTTTTATATTATGATTTCTATTTATGCCTAGCTGTAGATGAAATATATGCCTTTTAGGTTTTGCTTTTGATGTTTTGATCATGAAATTCCATTCAATTGCAAGTTACAATAGTTAGTGTTAATTATTAGCTTGAATAGTAATATTGTCTCTGGACATGTATGTGAGGGATTATCTAGATTATGTGAGGTAGATCTACCCATTGTGGGTGCCACATTCCCTAGGCAGGGTGTCTAGGATGAAGGATGGAGAAGAACTGAGCCCTGGTGTGTGTTCATTCACTATCCTCTCTTCCTGCTTATGGGTGTAGTATTACCTGCTCCTTCTAGTTCACCGTGCCCTCTGCTGGGGTTGACTCTTATCTGGGAACTGTTAGCCAAAGTAAATTCTCCCTTACGTTATTTTTTCAGGGTATTTTATCACAACAGGAAAAGATACTAAGACATGTTACAAATAGTTATTAGTATTTTTTACTCATATCTTGAGATAGATTTTAGAAAAAGATGATTCCTGGATTTTTTTCCAGATAGGCTGACTGAGAATATTTAGAATGACATGTAGGAATTTAGTTCTAATTATCTTTGTTAGTTTTACCTGCTGGTTTGTCTCTCCACCTCTAGTTTTACTATTGTAGTTTTATTCTTTTGAACTCTTTTTTGATGTATGACATGAGATAGGAATCTAATATTATTTTTTCTCAAAATATCTTGTTGTTTTTGTTATAGTGGATAACATACATCGTATTTGTTTACAATGTTAATGATAATGTACATCTTGGCTTAGAATGTTAATAATAATGTCCATCTTATTTACTAAGAATATACTCAGTTCTTAATCTAGTTTTTGTTACTTACTTAGTTCCTCTAGATTTGTTTTTTCAGCACTAGTACTGCCGAGTGTTGTTGTTTCTTAACATTTTTCAGGTATGCTATATTTAAATGTATTTTTGTAATAATTTACAAATCTGCATTTCAGCGTGAAATTACTAAGAAGTTGGGGAACCCTAAACAGCCTACAAATCCTTTCTTGGAAATGATCAAGTTTCTCTTGGAGAGGATAGCACCTGTACACATAGATACTGAGTCTATCAGGTATTTGTCTTCAAAAAGTATTAAGGCTTCTTAAGGTTTTCCAATCATGTATTTAGTAGGTCAGTCACAATCACCAAACCAGCCACTTACGTGTATGTGCAGTCATCTGTATACTTGTGGATACAGCTTGTGTTCATTCATGTTCAGATGGGTTGCTTTTCTTGCTTTTCATTTTGTTTTCACTTTACTACTGCACTTCAGAGAGCTCAAAAGGCTGTCTCTGGGAGGTACTTTTTTACCTAAGAAGGGAATGTAGGTAAGATTTTGCTTTTTATAGATATGGGAGAAAGAGTCTTTTGGACATTGAGATTATCATAACTAGGTAGGAAAGTACAGTCCTTTCACATTATAGACTAGAGAGGTGTGAGTGTTGTGTGTCCCAGATCAGATATGGACTGCTGTTACCACTGAGCTAGGGCTCCTGGTTTACTCTGTAGTGTTTGGAAACCACAGGCTGAGGTGATGAGTGGAAGAGAGGAGAAGATGCCGGTATGATAAGAAAGAACGAGAATAAAGGGCTTTTTTCCTTTTCTGAAGTATTAGAAAATGTGTAATTATTATTTGGAAATGACAAGACATTTCTTTACTTTTTTCTTCCTTTCCTTTCTCCTTTCTCTGTCTCTATTTAGATTGGTTCTCATGTAGCCCAAGTTGTCCTTGAATTCATCTTGTAGCTGAAGGTGACCTTGAACTCCTGATCTCCTGATTCTACCTTTTTAGTGCTGGTATCACTGGAATAAGCCACTACACCTGGCTACATTTTTTTTTTTTTTAAATCAAATAACATTGAGTTTAAAATGAAGTTAGTAGAATTGATTGGTATACTGAAATTAAGTAGAAAATGAAAAATATTATGGGCCTATAAGGGAACCCTTTTACAGTATGGAAATCAGAGAGATGTAAGATAATTAAGTTGTTGCAGGATCTAAAACTTTAAAAATGATGGGACTTTTTACAAGTAAAGTATATGGTAGGGGCTGGCAAACTGAGGACCAAAAGTAGGCCCTTGGTTTCAGCAATCAGGAATCTATGGTGATCCAGGAGATGTGTTAGAGCATAAATAACAACAGGAAGTACAGGTATAGGACAGTGGCTTGGGTGTTAAATTAGACCCAGGAGGTGGCTGCAGAGTGGCAGAGAGAGGCCCCCTTAGTCCCTCAGGCAGTCAGGGCAGTCAGACTTTCTCACAGTGCTTTTCAGTCTCTGCATTTTATACATGGATGAATGGTAGGTAGTCCCTTTACGTTTTTTGTTTTTAATACAACTGGTGAACATTTGCAAATAAGAACAACAAAAAAAAATTCCCCAAACATTTCTTGGCTAATTGCATTTTTTAAGGAAATTTTCCTTTGGATAACTAAGAGAAACTTTTTGCTTTTTGTTAATTGATTACAAGATCCCAACATTTTCTTCTAAATCTATTAATAAATAACAAATTACACAATTATACTTGGTTATTGCTTATATTTTCTTTTTTAAACTTTGATATGTTAAGTGGTTTTATTTTCTACATTTTCATCTGTAAATGGTCTGGATTTAGTGTAATATGAGCATGAATTCTGTTTTTATTGTACATGATAGCTGATTGTATTAGCTTAATCATTGAAAAAAATTGATTAATTCACATTTTATTTGAAGTGTTTTCTTATTGTTGGACAATTCTTGTATGTTTTGCATGGACCCATGTTGATCTTCCTGGAGGAAGCCTTTTCCCTCCTTGGCCACACTGTTTGGTAGCAGACATGCATTGGTCTTTCAGATGGGCAGGGGTATACATGGATTCAGGTTTTCCTTTCCCCCAGGACATGAGGATTCTGTTTGTGACTTGTATCCCTAGTTATTTATATATTTAGACTTCTCAGCTTGAGTATGTTTTCCCTGTGTGCTTTTTAACTGACTTTTGATGATAGAGAAAATCACTGTTGTTATGAGAGCTTTGTTTGTATCACTTTGCTGAGTTCTCTTGTTAATTTCTTAGGCTAACATACTTAGTGTTTCATTATATATGATGTTGTCATTTGTTCCTCATTGAATACTTCAGTAGTAGCTTTTTGTGAATATGCCAGATTTTCTAGAACTGGAATTACAGACAGATGTAAACTGCCATGTGGGTGCTGGGAATTGAACCTGGGTCCTCTGGAAGAACAGTCAGTGTTTTTAACTGCTGAGCCATCTCTCCAGCCCCCAGTAGTAGCTTTTAAAATAGTGTTTCAATTTGACATTTTTTGGCTGATTTGTCCCCCAGGCTGTGTGTGATTAGCTCTTGTTCTGTTGCTGGTTTCTGCCCTCAGCACTCCCATTCCAGAGAAGGACCTTCATTTTGTGACATGACTTTCTTTCTAGTCCTTGTTGGCTGATATTGTTAATGTGTGTGTTTACTTACTTGTGGCCTTCCTACACATTATTATAGGAGGGAAAAAAAGGTTAATTTTTTTTTTTTTTTAATATTTCTACTGTACAAGAATTTTGATACTTTTGGGAATAAAATTTAAAGATTGTCATTTGAGTCTATTGGAGATATGAGAATAGAGAAAACTCATTTCATGGAAACAGGGAAAACAGGAAAATAATGGATAAATAAAAACATTTGACAGAAATTAATATTTTTAATGTGTTCATGCTTATATATGTGTATGTGCATAGCATGGTGCATATGCCAAGACCCACATTTGGAGGTCAGGACAACTTGCAGGACTGGATGTTTTCTACTGTGTGGGTCCTGTGAATCAAGCTTAGTTCATCAGGCTATGTGGCAAGGGCCACCTTGAGCCATCTTGTTAGCCAAGAATAGACTTTGTAGGTAAGAAAATTTTAAACTCTTACTAGTAAGAGATACAGGTAGACTTCATTTCTTGTTTGATAATTTGAGCATAAGATATTTTTGAAGAGATAGCTCTACTAATCATTTCAAGAAGCATTGCATAAATTTTTTTTTTTTTTTTAAAATATGGAACGCTTCACGAATTTGCGTGTCATCCTTGCGCAGGGGCCATGCTAATCTTCTCTGTATCGTTCCAATTTTAGTATATGTGCTGCCGAAGCGAGCACGCATTGCATAAATTTTTATTTTGGCATGTTTTATGTCTGTATTGTTACTTTGTTATCTGATGTTTGTAAAAACAGCAACTGCCCAATGGTGTGAATGGTTGCTTTAAATCATTGTCAGTAAGATCAGCCTGTCTCTAAGGCTGAAAAACATTGCTGTTCTTTGTCTGGTGTTCTCTTTACAAGGTTTTATTTCATCTGCTACAATTTTAGCAGCAGGTCTGTGGTTTCTGACTCTTGGATCTTTGTCTGACACAAATCCATGTTGGCATTTTAGAGTGCTTAATGCTGCTCTTTGATTGACATGTATTTTAGACGAAAAAAATCATATGTTTGATGCTAAACCTTCTCTGGAAAAGACACTAATAAAGGTACAGATGGCATTCAAAAGGGGCAAATCAAGTAAGTTTTTGGTTTTATTTGAATGGGTGAAGGAGGAAAAACATTGATTTTGAAAAGATACTTTCCTGTAATGTAATTCATTTTACAATAATATTTGCTTAACAGCCATATGAAATATTATTCACTGTGTAGTTATTTGATATTTAGGGACCTTTCTCAGATACTGCTAACATATTTCAGTTGAAATAAAAAAACCTTTTGTATATTGTTATACTTCAGTGCTCTGATCAAGCAAGTGAATAAGTCAATAGATGGAACAGCAGACGATGAAGATGAGGGTGTCCCAACTGATCAAGCTATCAGAGCAGGCCTTGAACTGCTGAAGGTAAATACTTATTGAAATTTGTTTATGATTAGAAATCTGAGGGTTTTTAGGGGTGGGGGTGGGGCTGAGTGTATGTTTTAATGTCAGGGCCTCTCTGTGTATCTCTGACTGGTCCAGAACTTGGTATGTAGAGACAGGGATCTGCTTAACCTGCTTTCCAACTTCTGGCATTGGGAGTTTATACTGCTTTTTCTTAAGGTTTGCTTCTCAAGATTTTACAACCTAACAAAAAGGTTTCTTGGTTTTAAAAAAATGATAATTTTGAAATTTTTTCCCATTTCCAGTTTTTTTTTAAATAATTTATTTATTCTTATTTAATGTACATTGGTGATTTGCCTGCATGTATGTCTATGCGAGAGGGTCAGATCTTGGAGTTACAGACAATTATGAGCTTCCATGTGGATGCTCTGGTAGAGCAATCAATGCTCTTAACCACTGAGTCACCTCTTTAGGCCCCCCTCCCATTATCAAACTTAATGTTAGTTTAGAGGACTTTAACTCAGGACCCATTAGTGAGGATAGGGGATATTGCTCTGATACAGTGTAAGCCTTTTAATGACTATGCCCATGTCACTTTTGTTGGCATCTTAATATTAGCAAAGTATAGGCCTAATTTTAAAATTTTCTTTTAATCAGATTTATTTAGTTTAAAACTATGCTGATTGTTCTATTTTATTTTCTTCATTAAAGATAAGAGTTTTTCAGTGCCCTCCCCCCTTTGTTTTTTTAGAAATGGAGTTTCTCATTGTAACCCTGATACAGGCTGAGTGGTTGGGGCATTATTTGCCTCTGAGCCCTTCCTCCCATGTTATAGACATTCTGTTCATGTCTCACAGAGGGGTACATCATACCACACATTATCATTTAGTGTATGTTAGCTCCTAGCAAAAATAATAGATGTGAAATGGTGACTATTCCACTTCAGTGTATCAACAGTGCTGTTTTCTTATTATTGGCTATTTAAATTTTTTTCATTTTATTTATATAAATGGTACTAAAGTAAATATTTTTGTGTAATGTCTTTATTTTTAAAGACTGAACATTATTACTGGATCCAGGACAACAGAATCTTTGGAATTCTTGGAGATAAACACATACAATTAAAAGTTTTATAGAAACATTTTTTAAATAAATTTTATGTCCTCTTACAGAGAAAGTGTATGAAAAACATTTTATATTATTTTACAGAGAAATCTATAATGTACAAAAGTCCTAGTCTCTTTAATGTTCACAAGCACATCATGCTGCAGTTTTAGTAAATGTGCTGATCTGCTCCGCACAAGCAGCATTGTAATTTCTGCAGTGTTCCTAGTGATCCACATTCTGTACATCAAATTGTTTCCTAGTCACTTATTATTCTCTATATATCTACAGATACCTCAGTCTTTACTTTAAAATTTTGATTTGAATGAACTTTTTTCTTTCCTTTTTCATGGGAAATATTTGATGAATAAAAATCATAATTAGGTTATAAACTGTGGTATTACAATTAATATTTGTGAAAAGTTAGTAGAGTGTCATTTGGTCAGTTTTTGACCCTTTTACAAAATATCTAAGAAGGGAAACTGAGGGAAGGACTTATTCTGGCTCATGATTCCTAGGACCTAGCCACTTGGTTCTCCTTTTCAGTTCCTCTTATAAACCAGCTGCTGAGATGTGCTATATGATGGTGCCAGCCTTTTATTGCCATGACAGAGTACCTGAGAAAACCAAATGAAAGACAAAAGATTGAATAAGCTCATAGATTCAGAAATTTCACTCCATGGTCACTTGTCTTCATTGTTTCTGGGTCTGTGGTACGGCAGAAATAATAGTAGGTGTATGAGCAGACTGTAGCTGCTTATTCTATGGCAGCCAGGAATCAGAGGCCTGCTCTAGGTGCCTACACTTTATAGTAGACCATAGCATAACCTATGTTTACTGAGATTACATTGAGTATTTAAAATACTGTATTAATTTTCTGAGTGATTTTATCCCTGCAATTAAATCTTCATGTATTTCTCTGAAATTTCGATTTATCTTATTGATCTTTTAGCTTTCTTATTTGCATCTTTGTGTATATCTCTAAATAAAATTATTTATTTTATTTATAAACCTTTTGAAATACACTATGTAGTATATTTGTTGTCTAGTATTTTTACATTCTATATTTGAATTCTATTATTCTACACTTTTACTCCTATAATGGGTCTGAGAAGATGGTTCAGTGGGTGAAGTGCTTGCCCTATAAACAGGAGGACCTGAGTGTGGATCCCTAGGGTGGTGGTGGGTATGTGCCTTCAACACTGTGTAAGAGACTCCACCAGCTGAAACAGGGAACCCTAGACTCAGTGGGAGACCCCTTTGGTAAAACAAAGGTTGGGAGTGATAGAAAAAGATACCCAAAGTGACCTGACTACCACATGCTCACAGACACATGAGCATGCTCAGATGTGCACATTTCTCCCCCCCCACACTAACATGCACATACACAATGATGTCCAAAGGTTTTTGTTTTGTTTTGTTTTGTTTTTTAATTTAAGCACAACCTATTATTTTTGAAAGAAATGTAAAAGTGTATTTGATAGGATTTTCTTGTACTAGATACATGCTATTCTCAGGATTATTACTTTTCTATTGCCTGTTTTTGTTTGTTTTGAGACAAGTCTCACTGTGTAGACCTGGCTGGCTTCAAACTCAAAGATCTACCTGCCTCCTGAATGCTGGGATCAAATGTGTGAAGTACTAGGTCCAGCTTAATTGCAGTTTTTTGTTTGTTAGTTTTTGTTTTTGAGACAGTGTCTCCTGTAACCTATGTTGGCCTTACATTGCAGATAGCTGAGGATAACCTTGACCGTCTTATCCTTATATGTCCACTCTCTGATGATGGGATTATAGGCATGTACTACCAATTTTATTTCTATGTAGAATCAGGATCTAACTCAGGACTGTGTGCCTGCTAGGCGTGTAGTCTCTGAAGCTGAGCTAATGTTTTTGCCTTTTCTAAAGTCTTTTACAACCTTGTCTAGGTTTTTTATAAATGCTGATCTCGTTGCTTTATCTTTTTGTTTGATGATTTTTCTCTACAGCTTTTGCAATGTTGATTTGGTTATTGATTTTACAGTGTGTTTTATGATCCAATAGGTATACATTTCCAATTCACTTAAACAAAATTCTTACCTAGTCTCTTTTAATGGTTATTTAGAGAAAAGAGTGATGTTTTGTTAATATTTTATTTATGTCCCTTTTTCTCCTACCTTCATGCATTTTCTGGGTTAGTGGGGGCAATCAATCAAAGTTCAAATTATTTTGACTAGAAATATATTGATATTCCACATAGGAACATAACATATTTAATCTTGAATTGATTATTGATTAGAATTATTTTTGATATGTATTTTAGAGGTACATTATAAGCATGAAAAGATTTTATAGATAATGTTTATAAATCCTTTGTAGGTACTCTCTTTTACACATCCCATCTCATTTCATTCTGCCGAAACATTTGAATCCCTTCTGGCTTGTCTGAAAATGGATGATGAAAAGGTGGCAGAAGCTGCCCTACAAATTTTCAAAAACACGGGAAGCAAAATTGAAGAGGATTTTCCACACATCAGATCGTGAGTTGGGTTTTTTTCTAATAAATATTTTGGATATACTATTAATTGAATTTTGAGAGAGATTGTTGTAGGTTAAGTATTTATGCTAGAATGTAGACTTTTTTCTTATGAGTAAACATTGGTTGGCGTTTTAGATTTATAAGAGAAGATAGGCATGGTCCACCTTTGTGATGCTTTGGTATTACTTAAAGACTTAAAAACCACTTCATAAAGCAGTTCCTGTGTACACTAGCATTTAAGGCACAAAAAGAAATTCCAAAGGGGTTAAGTTTTTTGTGTGTACCTTGCAAGCTCACTTGTGCCTGACACATGGGCAGGTCAGATGAGAACTCTCAAGAGAGTCCTTTCTCTTTTTCTTTGTGAGTTCTGTGAGAAATGAACTCAGATCATCTCATGTGCACTGGAAGGGCTTTTATCCATTGAGTAGTCTTGATAGCCCATGTCCTGTCCTCTCTGACTAAGGGTACTCTATCACTTTTATGACAGGGTACTTATACAGGGAAGCAGGAAAACATGGATTACTCATCTTTGTAAATGCTATAGTGTTTCATTGCTCTAGTATTTCCAACAATTGGAAATTGATAAGTTGTAGAGAGTCTTTATTAAGTGCTAGCAATGTTCAAGATTCTATAATCTCCCAACAGAGTACATTTTCATTCTTTCTGTCATCACTTGCTTCTTATACATCTTTCTCCCCAGAAACTGGGGAGAAGATTCACATGTGGTCCTGATGTTGCAGATGATTGGTTTCACTTTTGACTGAGAACTACCCTTCCTGAGAGCTGTGGTCAGGGTTGGATGCTTCTTCAGAATTGTGGTCTTTTTCTTCAGTTCTCATTAAGCTAACTTTTAGAGGACAATGTAACTTTTGCTCTTCTGTTCTGGTTGTGAACTGAAGTGAAATGAAGAAACAATTGGTAAATAGGATAAAGGTATTATGTTGGTGGTAATCCAAACCTTTCAGACTTCAGGCCTATAAGTATGGTAGCACAGCGGTTAAGAGCATTGGCTG
Organism: Sigmodon hispidus; assembly: GCA_004025045.1. Taxonomy (NCBI): domain Eukaryota; kingdom Metazoa; phylum Chordata; class Mammalia; order Rodentia; family Cricetidae; genus Sigmodon; species Sigmodon hispidus. The sequence goes on from PVIH01012498.1 coordinate 29,133, forward strand.
TTCTTATAGAGGGCCTGTGTTTGGTTCCTGCACCCACAGTGTTGGCTCACAACCATCTGTAACTCCAGCTCCAGGGAGTCTGACACCCTCTCCTTGGGTACTAGGTAAATGTTATATATACAAACATGCAGACAGACAGTCATACACATAAATAAATCTACAAAGGGACTGGATCGTGGTGGCACATGTCTTTAATCCCAGCACTTGGGAGGCAGAGTTAGGTAGATCTATATGAGTTCAAGGCTAGCCTGATTAGCAGAGTTCCAAGACAGCCAGAGAAACCCTGTCCCAAAAAATCTAATGAATGAGTAAATAAATCTAAAAAGCAGAAAACCTCCCAGGATTTTATGGCTGTAGTCATTTTGGTAAGAATAAGCAACAGGATTGTTTGGAGCTGTCTTGTTAACTTTTAAGTGAGTTAATGATGTATGTTTTTCTATGGGATGATGATCTTACTACACAAATCAGATTACAGAGCAAAGTGGCTTTACATGTGGACCGTGTCTATATGTCTTGTATTGTGTGTTCACCTGATAACAGAGTGTGATTGTTAATCTGAGTGAGAAATCTATCATCCAGACAGGCAAAAGGCTCTAGATCATAGCTAGAAATTGGTAGTTCTGTTTTCTGAGAAAACTCCTTATTGATTTCCATAGCAGCCATTACAGTTCACATTGCCACCAGCCATGAATAAGGTTCCATTTCTCAGATATCCTTGGTAGCACTTGTTTCTTGAAGAGATAGAATCTTGGTGTGTCATAGTCAGAGTTTCTGCTGCTGTGAAGAGACAACACAGCAACTCTTACAAAGGAAAACATTTAATTGCGGTGGCTTACAGTTTCAGAAGTTTAGCTCCTTATCATGGTGCGACATGGTAGCCACATTGTTGAGTGTGACAGATCCCTTTCTAGGGCTTCTTTCTCCATCTTTTTTCACAGGAAGTTGGTTTCCTCTGCTGTCTTGGTTGAGACTGTTTTCTTTCTGTGCATGGTACTCCTCTAGGGGTTTTGCAGTATTAATGTGTGAGTTTTCCTTGAGACCCATGAATATTTGTCTATTTACCTCAGGGAGGACATCAATGACAAGCAGAAAAAATAAATTCTACCCAAGTTTAATTTTTGAGCCATTGATTGTATTGGGGTTATTTATAGAAGTATGGGTGAAAGGTTATGTATGGGAGCTCCAGTGATTGAAAGGTAGTTGCATCACCAAAAATAGTATGAGAGCCAGCTGATGAAAGTATGCCTGGAGCTTCCTGCTCCTCTCTCTGTGTGTGGTGCCACTGGAGAGACTGCCCCATAATGTTCCCTGCTGTTGCAGCTCTGTGGAGGGCTTTCAGGAGTGTAAACCTTCAGACCTACTGAGCCTGGTAGATTCCATTAGGTTCTTGATCTTTATAAGTTTCCTAAGTCATAGCCTCCAACCTCCCTCTTTTCTCTAGGAGGAAAGGTTTTAATTCTGTGAAAATAGCAGCACTACAGCTGGGTTGGTGCTAAGGTGTTGCTTTAGTTCATGCTTGTCTGGACCATCTTTCTCTCCTGCTCAATTTACTACTGCTGGATTTAGGAATCAGATTGGCAGTAAAATACATGAATTTTCTCCCCTGGCTCTCAGGAATTTTGTGGGGTGATCTGATAAAATTCTGTGTTTGTGTTTGTATTTGTGGGTTGTTAGTTTCACATTACAACCTTTTTTTTTTTAAGGTTTATTATATATACAGTATATAGAAGAGGGTACCATATGTCATTATAGATGGTTATGTATGTATAGAGGCACCATGTAGTTGCTGGGAATTGAACTCAGGACCTCTGGAAGAATAGTCAGTGCTCTTAACCTCTGAGCCATCTCTTCAGCCCCCACAGTACAGCTTTAAACGCATTATTTTGTTTTACCCTTTCTATATCTTGACTGTGATGTGTTCTAAAGAGGTTCTTTGGACATGTCTATTTGGAGTTTTAAATCCCTTTTGTGCTTGGATGCTCTTTTTGTTAGGTATATAGTCTACAGTTTTATTGAGTAGACTCTCTGCCTTTACTTTTTATTGACTTTATGCATGGATCCTTAAGTTTAGCATCTTGATTATATCTTGAAAGTTGTCAGGATTATTTATTTACCTGTTTCCCTTTTTAATGTCTGAATGTACTGTTTTCTTCATCTTGTCACAGTCTCTCATGTTCTTTGATGTGTGCTTTCTACACTAGTGGGGATGTTTACTCTTGTGTTTTTTATTTGATTTTTGGGCTTTTCATTTCCTACATTTCTAAATCTTTACCTTCTGCCCAGAATTTCAGTTTTCTTTTTGACTTTCTCATCCATATTACTGGCTTTCTTGCCCAGTTTGCTGGCTTTCTCACCTGTGCTACTGGCTTTCTTTTTCATGCCCCTACTGATTTTATAACTTCATTCACCAGCTTATATCCTCTTTTGAAGTCACTGATAATTTCTACAAGTAAACTTTTGAGTTCTTCATCCAGTATTTTACCCATCTTGAATTCAGGGGAAGAGTTACGATCTTTCTGAGACATTTTTGTTTCTTGCAGTTCCGATTTAGGATTGACATATCTGTTATGTTGGCTCTTGTAACCTGGGCATTTACTTAGTGAGCAGCTTGCTCCCTCAGGCTCACTCGCTACCCTGACACCACTCACTAGAGAGGACAAAATGGACTAAACCAGAACAGAAAGATTTAAGGTAATTAGATGCCACTAAAACGCCATCAGTGATATAAAATTGAAAGTGGCACAAGTGATATAAATGTGTAATAAAGTTAAATCATTTCAGCAAATGTAGATTAGCAATTAAGAGGGTTAAGGAAGGAGCGAGGGTGGAGGGGCAAGTAGAACAGAAGTAGAGTTAACTGAAGGAAAAGAACCCAGTCATGGTGGCACATGGGAGGCAGAAGCAGGCAGATTTCTGTGACTATGAGGTTAGCTGATCTACCCTCGCTAGATCCAGGATAGCCAGGGCTACATAGGGAGATCCTGCCTATACACAGTCAAGTCAACACAGAGTTGGGGGAGTAGACATGGGCTCCCACCCTTAACCAAGAAGTTCTCTGCAATTGATACCCACTGGCAAAGGAAAAACTAGTTTCCTCCAGTGTAGTCTCCTTGGGTATATTAACCGCACTTTACTGTATACAGGTCTCATACTCAGGAGAAGTAGGGTTAGGGTTAGGGTTAGGGTACTCATTGGTACTTTTGTACACACTTTTTTTTTTTTTTCTCATTTAGCTTTGTTTAGGCATTTTTGTTTTATTGATCTTTTGCTTGTATATTTAGATTTTCATTCTGTATATGTTGCCTGTGTTTTAAAGAAAGAGAGAAAATATAAAATTGGGTGGGAACTACATGATCAAAAATATATTGCATGAGAAAATTTTCAATTAAAAAAGGAAAATAAAAGAAAAATGTAAAGTAATGGTGAAGAGGAAAGAGCTAGAGATTAATGAAAGAAGATTGTTCAATGGTGAAAAATACCATACATAAGTATAAAATGGAACAAAAAGTAGAAGAGCCTAATTTTTTTTTTTTTTAAGAATAGTAAGATAAAACCAAATAGTACTAAAAATACCATAGGGAAATACATATGAAAAAAAGGAGAAGATATTACCAACAGTGTAAAACTGTTAAAAAAAAAAATGTGGATAATGTAAAAAGGGGGAAAGATACAAAGTTTTTAAAAAGCCTTTTTAAATACAAAGTGAGATAACACTAAAGGAATAGTAAAATAAGAAACACAGAGGGAAAAATGTACAAAATATGTTGGAATGGCTTCCTGTTATACTCGTCCCTTGAGGGATGGCTACCTGAGCCTTCTTCACTGTAGTCATTACCCTTTGTATTGTAGGGGCTTCTGCTGGCCTGTGGGTAAGCCGATTATCCCAGTTCATGGAGACTAGAATTGGTAAACATGATAGTGGCTTGGATATGTTTCCTAAGTGCAGTGCCCCAGCCACCGCCTACTTTTAGCTTGTCAGTGTCTGGTCCCTCTTTCCTGAAATGAACATTGGTTGTTTTGTTCACTTGAGCAAGGAAAACTTATCAGTGACTACACCACTGAAGAAAAGGATACATCTCTGCCAGCAGTTTGCTAACTGCCTATGGCTACTTGGGGAAGGGGAGGACCTTCTGAGAGTCCCTTGTTTACCTGTGATAGGATGTTGATAGGCTCAGTCTTCTTCAAGTAACTGTTACGCCCCTGCTGTGGCTTCATGGATGCAACAGACATGTCTAAGAGATAGTATTTGACAGACTCTTCCCATCATCCCCCTGCAGTATTCCCTGAGCCTTGGAGAGGGTAATGGAGATACCCTGTTTAGGACTGAGCACTCAACAGTCACTTGTTTGACAAACTATGAATTCCTGTATTAACTGTTCCCTCTACACACAGAAATTTCTCTGACCTGGTTGAGATAGTACTGATCTGTGGGTATAAACATAAATTATCCTTTGTTAAAAAAATTACTGCTTTTCTTCCCTGTTTTTTTTTTTTTTGTTTTTTTTTTTTTTTTATAGAGCCTTGCTTCCTGTATTACATCACAAATCCAAAAAAGGACCACCTCGTCAGGCCAAATATGCCATCCATTGTATTCATGCCATATTTTCTAGTAAAGAGACCCAGTTTGCACAGATATTTGAGGTAATTAAAAAAAATTTAAATTATTAAGAAATAAATACTGATTTTTTTTTTTTAGAATGTTCTCAATTGGAGACCATCATATTCTATACTATCAGGATTTGAACCAATAAAATCAACATCAGCATTAGTTAAAATAGGAAAGCTGGTTTTTCATAGGTTTAAGGCTACTTCAAGTTCAAAAGTCACATACTACATACTTTTGACACTGCTGTATGTATTGATTTTTGGGCAGTTTTCATTGAGTGATTATTGCATATGCTCAAAGTCAGTGACAGGATGTCATGAACTTAATCTGTTTCAGGTAAGTAAAGTGAGTTTACAGGTTTAACAGTTTGAATTCTGACTGTAAATTGGACCTAATTGGTAATGTAAGCAAGTGTAGATTTAATGACTGGGCCTAACCCTAACATAAAGTGTATTTGTAATGATTCATACTATTTTCTCTACATTAACTTCCGTCTTGAGTAGGTGTTTTATTATGACCAATCATGAGAACAGTCTCTAACATTATTACTAAGACAGAGCTAGTGGAAAAGTCTGTAAAACAGTTATTTATAATTTTATGTGTGGAGCTCTAAATGGAAGTCAAAGCATTTCGGAGATCACACTAAACCTTCTACTATAAATATTTTGATATTTTTATCTCTGAGGTATAAACTTTTATGGTTATTTTATCATATTTTGTTAAAATACCTGAATAAGTTATATTCTTCCAAATAGCACTTTGGTTTATATGGCAGATAACTTATCTTAATTTGTATGTATTTGGGGAGGTGTCTGTTTTTATTTACTTAATAATTAGTGTTGATTTATAGAAAAATTTTGTTTTAGTTGATTGGTCACTATGAAAATAATGCTGACTTAACTTGGCTTCATAAAAATTTTTGCTGTGTTGCTCTTATCATAATGTAGAGGGTTTGCTGGTTTTCTGAGAAAATGCTTCCTAGTGGTCACTAGCATTTCTGCAGTTGCCAGTATTCCATGATCTGGCCATTCATTTTTCTTTTTCAAAAATAATTTCATTATTGTATTGTGATAAATGAGCAACTAGTAGTAATAAAACACTTGAAAATATATTTCTGCAATGATGTTTTTGTTTATAATGTGGCCAGCTGAGTGATACTTACATATGGACACAGTGGAAGTATTGAGGGAAATGACCATGAATAACAAAAGGTCAAGTCATCACATGTTCTTGTTGGTCTTGCTGAAACCTCATATTGCCTTTGTGTGTTGGAAAATTTGTAATAGTTGGTGTTCAGTGTTAGAGCATAGAACCCACATTTGCTTTTTGTGAAGGTGTTCCTGTGCGTTTACACATATGCTTATGTGTGTGCCATGCTTGTAGACACCAGAGGTCAACACTGTATGTCATCCACAATTGCTTTGCACCATGATTTTTTGAAACAGGGTGTCTTACTGAATCTGGAGCTCATTCATTCATCTAGACTAGTTCTCCAGATATCCTCAGGGCTGCTACTGTCTCTGCCTCCACAGCATTGAAATCACAGATGCACTTAGCCTTTTTACTTATGTTGAGCGTCCATACTCAGTTGTAGATACTTGTGCGTTAAGCACTTTGCCCACTGAGCCAGTTCCCAAGCCCTCATATTTTCATTAAAATGAAGCAGCCAGTTCACAAGCTTTCCCATTCTAGCCAGGTATTTACTTTCTGCAGGTACTGTGTGTTATAATGTACTTTTCCAGAGATACTTTATTCATACACAAGTAAGGATGTACAAGCACACATTTTGTGTGTATTTCCCCTTAATGCTAAATGATGGTGAAATGTAGTCACCCTTCTGATTTTCCTATTTTTAAAGTTTAACAGCATTCTTCAGTTATCATTTTAAGTGAGTATGACATTCTTTTGTTGTAATAAGATAGTTATTAATGGTTTGGTTTTAAGTCATGAAAAATAGTTTTATTATGGAATTTAGTATTTGATACTATAAATTTTCAAAATACCTAAAATTCACTTAACTATGCATAGGAAAATTTTTGTTTTGCTACTGAAAAATGGATTTCAGTGTTCACAAGGCTTAGGGACACATACTATTTCTGACTAGTGGTTCATTGTGTTCCTCTGGAGTCCTGCCTAATGGACCTAAGTCAGGTAAGTAGAGCGTGTGCCTGTGGAGAAGACTCAGGATGGGCAAGCTTGGCCTACCTCATTTTCATTCCTACCTTCTTGACCAGATCTCACATATCCTCCTCCAAGTACAGAAGAAGCTGCAAGGCGAAATCTTCTTTATGCTACTTCAGAAGGAGTAGATACTGATTAGCCCTAGCAGTCTTTGACGTTCATATACATTGTCATAAGATACATGTATATAATAAGATTGATGCTGAAATGCTCTCTTACCTATTTCTAAAATGTGAGTTGGGCAGAATTGAAAATGTTTAAACTTAATTTCTCCTAAATGTTAATTATAGCTGTCTCCACTTAAGTTGGAGTTGTTACTTACACAGGATCTAAACTTCTGTAGTGTTCATAATTCAAAGATAAAACACAGGAGCAGTTTTATTTGTGTCTATAGAGAACTGAATATATTCTTCGCTTCCAGCCTCTGCATAAGAGCCTAGATCCAAGCAACCTGGAACACCTTATAACACCCCTGGTAACTATTGGTCACATTGCTCTTCTTGCACCCGACCAGTTTGCTGCCCCTCTCAAGTCTTTGGTAGCAACATTCATTGTGAAAGACCTTCTCATGAATGACCGGGTGAGTTATGTTTTTAGATTTGTTATCTTCATTGTATTTTACATACTGTTTTCTATTAAAGAGACATGGAATGTGTAATGACACTTCCACTTGATTGCTTTCATTTAAAATTTTTATCAGAAATAAAGTAACCTTGGCGTATTTTTGTTTGAACACGGACATTTGATCTGAAGTAGACCCTCTTGGGAGCTATAAAATAACACCCAATTGTAGCAATTTCAGTTTTACATGCAGTTAAATTATTAAAGGATGTGGAGTTTTGACTAAGCGGTAGACTTTTGGGGAGTAGACACATAGGTCTTACCATGTGGTCCTGATTGGCCATGTGAACAAGTTGGGGCTTGACTTTCCAGAGATCTGCTTGTTTGTGCCTCTTGAGTGTTGGAATTAAAGTTATAGCTCACCGTAGCTGGCAGTTCTTTTGTGTGGGTTGGAGGGGTATACTAAAGACTGAACCTAGGATCTTGTGGGACAAGCACATTGCCACTGACCATATCCTACCTTGGCTGGCATTTTAATATGAAAAGTAGAGATAATTGAAAGTTCTCAAATTTAATTTATATTTGGTGAAGAAGATTTACCCCCTTTCTGGCAAATAGTTAAGCTCTTGTTAGATTATTTCGTTCCATTTGGAAACTTGTACTTCAGGCTTTTTTGATCAATCATTTTGTTTTTCTGGCTCTAAAGATCTAACCCAGGAACTCATGTGTACTATTCCCATTATAAACTTCACTTGTACTTGGCTTCAGTTATTGGCAGGTTACTCTTTTCTTTGTGTCTAGGGTATATTTGTTTGGAATCTTCCTAAAACACTCAGATACTCATTAAGGCCTCTACTACTTAATGGGCCCACGATTCATAATTTTACCATTTAATCCATGTGACATGTTGACAGGATTGATGGGACTCTCAGCTTCCTCTTCTAGTTTTAGAACAAGAAATCAACTTAGAAAAAATCTTGGTGCCAGGTTCAAGTCTACTGATATATTTCTTCTTCTGAGCATGTCCTGCTGATTGTAATTACTGTGGTAATTCTTTGTTGCTTGCATACTGACTTTAAAAAATGATTTGGTCTGCTCTTTCCATTGTTCTGGTAAGAAAAGTATTAACAGTAATATAGTTTTGTCTTGTCAGAGATTAAATTCCTTTGTGTTGTTTTATGTTTGTCATATAGGTTATGGATAATTGAAAGGATGTTACATGTATTTAATTTATATGTAATAATACTGTTTACTCATGGCTTTACTGGGCAATCCTTACTTTTTATTTTCTTCCTTTTGAGGGTACTCACTTTTCTGAATTTGGAGTGTGTGTTTCTCAACCTAAAAAAATTTCATTTCATATTTATCACGTCATACTCATCTTATACAGATCTGACTAGCATGCTTCTTTAATTTTGTTTGTTCTTGAGTCTTGCAAGAATTCTGTCATATGCCCTGTGCAGATGTCCTTAGCTCTGGATTCACTGCTGTACCATGTCTCAGTTACTGCTGATTTTTTTCAGGCTTACTTTCTGTGCACCTAATAGATACAAAGTTATACTCTTAGTTTGCATTTCCTTTGTCACTAATTAATTTCTTTTGGCTAGTAACCTTTTATGTTTTTCTTTCTGCAACTATTTACAATGTCCTTTGCATGTTAGGACATTCCTTTATCAGGTTACATGTTGCAGAATAGTCATAATGTCTCATTTACAATATATATTTATTTCCACTCTCTTTGTGTTATCCTTTGAATAGAAGTTTTAAATTTATCATTTTTTTCTTGTTATTTTTCACATTCTGTGTAAGAAACTTACTCTGCTCCAATGTCATAAAATAGTCCCCATGCTTTGAGCTTTAAGCTTACCTTTTAGAAGAGAATTATGTAAATTCTTACAGATGTTAGGTACTAATGATATTTTAAAAATTATAGTCTATGTTTTGACTTTATATCTATTTCTTGCTAAATCAGCTTCATTTGTAATTGTTTATGAAGTTTTTGCCTAAATTTGAATTTTTTTTTTAAACTTTATTTATTTATTTATTTGCCTTGGTGTTTGCCTGGAACTGGAACTACAGACAGTTGTTAGCTGCCATGTGAGTGCTGGGAATCGAACCTGGGTCCTCTGGAAGAGCAGATGGTGCTCTTAACCGCTGAGCCATCTCTCCAGCCCCTAAATTTGAATATTTTATTTTGGTATCATCTTGCAAGTTTTAAAAGGCATATGCCTTCAAGTCTTCTGCTTACTGCTTTTAAACTTTTCTTTTAAAAATCTTCTTTGTTTTAGTTAATTTTAGAATAATAGTTGCATGAATTAATAAATTTTATATACTAGTGGTAGAAATAAAGTATGTTAGTATCCTGCTTCTATCAGTACCACAGTGAAATCTATGTTTTGTTTATTTCTATTCACATGCTTTCCCACTGCGTAGAGTCCTTTCTGCCACATCAGTAACTTGTTGTGGCTGCTGTATCATAGTTAAGTCCATCTTGATGTTCTCTATTCTAGTTTATAATCTCTTTTAAGTTGTTATATTTGTAATTACTGATGTGGATTATCTTGTAAGTTGAACATCATAGTATATTTCATCTTCATTTAATTATTTCAAACTGTATTCCAGTTTGAGGACCTGTGACTGGAATTCTGCTGTTCACCTTTAACCAGTACCAGTATGTTCCCAGTTACTCAGCTACAGAAGATTTAGAGTATTGCTTTTTGTCATCTAGTTTTGTAGCTGAGAAACTTGCATTGATTTGATTCTTGCTTCTTTTAAGAAACACTCTTGAGCCCTGGGGTTCTTCTTGACAACTTTCTACAAATTTCATCAGAGGTGAACCTATCTGGATTCCTTTCTCATGGTCTCAATGCCATGTGCTGAGACACTTACCAATAATTGACTTTCCAGTTTTGTGTATTTGGAAGTTTGTTTTCCTGAGTGTTAGGGTTATCTGTCCCTTTGCTTGAGCCTTACCTGACTTGATACTTAATTCCTATTGTCTGTCTGTCTTTCTTTCTTTCTTTTTTTTTTTTGAAAAACAAATTGTTTACATTTATTTATGCAATAGCTTTGGGGGTGACTTACGTACACACTCATGGTGTGCATGTAGAGATCAGAGGACAGCTGAAGCCAGTTGGTTCTCTCCTTCTACCGTGTGGGTTCCAGGAATTGAATTCAGACCTTACTCCCTTGAGACATCATTGTTCCATGATTGTGTTCAACTCTTCAGCGTCTTAATTTACTAACTGCCTTTATAAATTCACACTTTACAATACCTGCATCTTGCCTCATGATTATTTTATAGCTGTGCTGAGAGTAATCCAACTTTATTTCTTTTCCTCTTTTTTATTTTGAATCTGCCTTTCAGAAAGTAAAGCCTTTAAGCTGTATTAATATTATACTGTACCTTTTCTATTTTCCAGACTCTTATTATAATTCTGCTCTTTCTGCACACCTTCATGTGATGGTGGTGGTGGTGGTGGTGGTGTGATGGGGGTGATGGGTGTGTGTGTGTGTGGTGCACTCACATTTTTAATCTCAACACTCAGGAGACAAAGGCAAGTGGATCGGTAAGTTCTAGGCCAGTCTGGTCTACAAAATGAGTTGTAGGACAGCCAGGGAGACATACAGAGAAACCTGATCTTATATGTGTGTGTGGGGTGTATTTTTGCAGTTGGAATTGGGCCTACTTATCCATGAAAGTACTGTACCACTAATCTCTCTCTATCTCTCTCTTCTCCCCTCCCCCTCCATTTTATTTCACTGAGTTGTCCAGGCTGATCTTAAATTACAATAGCCTGGGCAGGCCTTGAACTAGTGGTTCTCCTGTCTCCTGAGTAGATGAATTACAAGCTTATGCCACAAAGCCTGGCTAAGATTTTTAAAATAGTTTTTCTCCTGTTTAAAACCACAATCTTTGGGTCTGATGAAAGAGCTCAGTGAGTGCTTGCTGCACAGCATGGTGAGCAGAACAGTCTAACACAGACTCACATAGCAACCAGCTGTGTTGTTTTGGTTCACAATCACAGAGCTGTTGTGAACCCAGAGCTGACTACTCATAGACCCTAGAGCTTGCTGGCCAGCAGGCCTAGCTATTTTCAGTGAGCCCCAGGTCCTATGGAGAGAGACTTTGTGTCCAGTAACAAGTTGGACAGCATTCCAGGTTGATTTCTTGCCTCCAGATACACAAGTGCAGCACACAAATGCACACAACTCTTCTTAATGCTAGGGGTTTTACCCTTGTCTTTTTACTTGCTGGCCTAAATAATGAAATCATCAATCTTTTAAAATCTATAAAATAGATTATGTATTAAAAAGTCAATCTTGCCCATACCTACAGAGGATATTCAAATGCTCTAGCCAAGTACTGGTGAGAATTTTGCTTTCAGGGCTAGTTAGAAAATGGGGTCATATAAATCAAATCTTGTTTGTCATTTTAGGAAGGTAGAAATTTTTTATTCAGTAAATATTTTTTTATATTTGTTATTTTGTTTTTACATACCTACCGAAGTGCCTCCCATTCACTCCTTCATTTCTCTTCAGAAAACAACCACCACAGTATATCAAGTTGTTGGTAGGAAAAAAGGGTCCTAAACCAGAGACAGCCCTTGCTGGCTCCCACTCACTGGTAGGAGTCCCACAAGAAGACCATGCTACACAACTATAACACATATGCAGAGAACCTAGGTCAGTTCCATGCAGTGAGCCCAGGCGAGCGAGCACATGCTGGAGTGTGTGTGCCTATCTGTGTCCTTGACCCCTCTGGCCCCTGCAATCCTTCTTTCACAGAATTAGTTGCTGGGTGAAGCCTCTCTGATGACCTTTGGGCTAGGCACCAATCTATGATTATATCAGAATATCATTAGGAATTATTTCATTGACTTTTTTGCCTGTTATGTATGGTTCTATCCTAGGTCTCTGGGCTCTCCCACTTCTGGGTCCTGGCCCTCCAGTGAGTTTCAGAGGTGAGCACCCTCTTATGATATGGGCCTCTTGCTGAACCAGTTATTGGTTGGCCACTCCCTTAATTTCTGTGCCACATTTACCCCTAGCACATCTTGTAGGCAGGACGAATTGAAAGTTGAAGGTTTTTGGCTGGGTTGGCATTCTAATCCCTTCACTGGAAATCTTGTCTGGTACAGGAGATGGTCTGTTCAGGTCCTGTAACCTCATTGCTAAGAATCTTATCTAGAGTCACCCTCAGATTTGAGAGTTTCCATTGCCCTAGGTTTCTAGCTCTTTCCAGAATGCCCTCAGATCCCACTTGTCTCTCCCTCAATTCTGCCACCATCTGATTCCTCCTGCCCAACACTCCTCATCACTCCCCTCCCCAATCCAACAGCAGTGTCTATTCTATTTCCCCTTCACAGTGAGATTCATGTGTCCCTTCCTTGAACCCTCTTGTTACTTAGCTCCTCTGAGTCTGTGGTTTGTAGCCTGCTTCTCCTTTGCTTAACAGCTGATATCCATGTATAAGTGAGTACATACCTACCACATCTTTTTTTTTTTTTTTTTTTTTCCCTGAGTCTGGATTATCTCACTCAGGATGATCTATCCATTTACATGATGTCATTGTTTTAACAGCCTAATAATATTTCATTGTGTAAATGTACCAGATTTTCTTTATTCTTTATTTGAGGGGCATCTAGATTGTTTCTAGTTTCTATTATGAATAAAGCTTCCCTGAACATAGTTGAGCAAGTGTCCTTGTAGTATGGTGGAACATCCTTTGGGTATATGCCCAGGAGTGGTATAACTGGGTCTTGAGGTTGATCTATTCCCAATTTTCTGAGAAACTATTATATTGCTTTCCAAAGTGGCTGTACAAGTTTTCACTCCCACCAGCATTGGAGGAATGTTCCCCTTGCTCCACACCCTCTCCAGCATGAGCTGTCACTTGTGTTTTTCATCTTAGTCATTCTGACAGGTATAAGGTGGAATTTCAGCTGGCTAAGGATGTTCAGCACTTTTTTCAGTGCTTCTCAGGCTTTTGAGATTCCTTTGTTGAGAATTCTGTTTAGATATGTACCCATATTTAATTGAATTATTTTGTTTACTGATGTCTAGTTTCTTGAGTTCTTTATATATTCTGGAGATCCGCCATCTATAGGTTGTGCCATTTAATCCTTTCGACATTGTCTTTTGCCTTAAAGAAGCTTTTTAGTTTAATAAGGTTCCATTTAGTAATTGTTGATCTTAGTGCCTGTGAGATTGGTGTTCTGTTCAGGAAGTTGTCTCCTGTGCCAATGTGTTCAAAACTGTTCCCCATTTTCTCTTCTATCAGGTTTCATATATTTAGGTTTTTTTTTTTTTTTTTTTTTGGATCCACTTGGACTTGAGTTTCATGCAGGATGATAGATATGGATCTATTTGCAGTCTTTTACATGTTATGCCCATCCTTTCTTTTTTTCCATTGTATAATTTTGGCTTTTTTCTCAAAAATCAAGTGTCCATAGATGTGTGGATTTATGTCTGGGTCTTTGACATGATTCCATTGATCCACCTATTTTGTTTTTAATGCCAGTACTATGCTGTTTTTATAACTATAGCTCTGTAGTAGAGCTTGAAGTAAGGGATGGAGATACCTCTGGAAGTTCTGTTATTCTATAGAATTGTTTTAGTTATCCTGGGTTTTTTGTTTTTTCAATATGAAATTGAGTATTGTCTTTTCAAGATCTGTGAAGAATTGTGTTGAAATTTTGATGAGGATTACCTTGAATCCATATATTGCTCTTGTTAGGATTACCATTTTACTATATATATATATTTTTTAAAAAAAAACAACTTTATTTATTTATCTTCGTGTTTGCCTGGAACTGGAACTACAGACAGTTGTGAGCTGCCATGTGGGTGCTGGGAATCGAACCCGGGTCCTCTGGAAGAGCAGGCGGTGCTCTTAACCGCTGAGCCATCTCTCCAGCCCCCCCATTTTACTATATTAATCCTACTGATGATCCATGAGCATGGGAAATCTTTCCATTTTCTGATATCTTCTTCAATAGCTTTCTTCAAAGACTTGAAGTTCTTCTCATACATGTCTTTTACTTGCTTGGTTAGAGTTAGACCAAGATACTTTTTATTATTTGTGGCTATTGTGAAGGGTGTTGTGTCCTTCATTTCTTCCTCAATTTATTTATTGTTTGTGTAAGGAAGGGCTATTGATTTTTTTTTTTAAGTTAATCTTGTATTCAGCCACTTTACTGAAGGTGTTTATCAGCTGTAGGAGCTCCCTGGTAGAATTTTTGGGGTCACTTATGTATATCATCTGCAAATAGCAATACTTTGACTTTTTTCATTCCAGTTTATGTCCCCTTGATCTCCTTTAGTTGTCTTATTTCTCAGTTAAAATTCAAGTACTCTATTGAACAGATATGGAGAGAGTAGACAGACAGCCTTTTATAGTTCCCAATTTTAGTGGAATTGCTTTAAGTTTTTATTTAATTTGATGTTGACTATTGATTTGCTTTATATTGTCAATATTATGTTTAGGTATGTCCTGTGTGTTCCTGATCTCTCCAAGACTTTTATCCTGAAAGGGAGCTGGATTTTATCAAAGGCTTTTTCATCAATTAATGAGATGATCTTGTGGATTTGTTTTTTCATTGTGTTGATTTATATGGTAGATCACATTAACAGATTTTCATATGTTGAACCATCTTTGCATCTCTGGGATGAAGCCCACTTGGTCATGGTGGATGATCTATTCAGTATATTCTTGGATTCAGTTTGCCAGTATGTTATTGTGTATTTTTGCATCAATGTTCATGAGTGAAATTGATCTGTAATTCTTTTTCTTTATTGAGTCTTTGTGTGGTTTGGGTATTAGGGTGACTGTGACCTCATAAAATGAATTCAGCAATTTTCCTTCTGTTTCTGTTTTGTGAAACAATTTGAGGGGTATTGATATTTCCTCTTCTTGGAAAGTCTGATGGAAGTCTGCACTGAAACTATCTGGCCCTTGGCTTTTTTGTTTTTTGGGCTACTTAATGACTACTTCTATTTCTTAGGGGTTATAGGTCTATTTAAGTCGTTTATCTTATATTGTTATCTGATTTTGCTTTAACTTTGGTAAGTGGTATCTACCGAAAAAATTGTCCATTTCTTTTAGATTTTCCAATTTTGGTGGAGTTCAGGTTTTTGAAATATGACCTAATGATTCTCTGGATTTCCTCAGTGTCTGTTATATCGCCCTTTCCATTTCTTATTTTCCTCATTTGTGTATTTTCTCTCTGCCTTTTCATTAATTTGGATAAGGATTTGTCTATCTTGTTGATTTTTCTCAAAGAACCAACTCTTTGTTTCATAGATTTTTTTTTTTTATTCTCTGTGTTTCTATTTTACTCATTTTTTTTTTTTTTTTTTTAGCCTGGAGTTTTGTCATATCCTGCCATTTATTCCTCATGGGTATGTTTGTTGCTTTTTGTTTTAGAGTTTTTTCAGGTGTACTGTAAAGTTGCTAGTGTGAGATCTCTCCAAATTCTTTATGAAGGCATTAGTGCTATGAACTTCTCTTTTGACCTGCTTCCATTGTGTCCCATGAGTTTGGATGTGTTGTACATTCATTTTCATTGAATTCTAGGAAGTGTTTAATTTCTTTATTTCTTCCTGGATCCAGGAGTTTGTAGACTTTTTGTTGTTGCTCAATTTCCAGATTTAATTCTTAATGAATTAAATTAAATTAAATAGATTGAACTAAGTAAATTATAAATTAAAGTACAATGGATTATTTCAGTATTCTTGTATATATAGAGACTTGCTTTGAGACTAAATATGTGTTCAGTTTTGGAGAAGGTTCCATGAGGTGCTGAGAAGAAGATATAGTCTTTTGTTTGGGTAAAATGTTCATTATATATCTGTTAGGTTTATTATTTCTCTGCTTTGTTTCTGTCTGGAAGACCTGTCCATTGGTGGGAGTGGGGTGTTGAAGTCTCCCACTATCAGCGTGTGGGGTTTGAGGTGTGATTTAAGCCTTAGTAATGTTTCTTTTACAGATGTGTGTGCCCTACAGATGTGTGTGCCCTTGTATTTGGGGCATAGATATTCAGAATTGAGATATCATCTTAGTGATTTTTTTTTCTTTAATGAGTATGATTTGTCCTTGATTAATTTTGGTTTAATGTCTGTTTTGTTAGATATTTGGATAGCAACTTGCTTCTTAGGTCTATCTGATTGGTAAATCTTTTTTAACCCTTTACTCTGAGATAATGTCTATCTTTGATGTTGAGGTGTATTTCTTGTATGCAGCAGAAGGATGGATCCTGTTTTTGTATCTGTTCTGTTAGCTTGTGCCTTTTTATTCGCAAATTGAGTTAATTGATATTGAGAGATATTAATGACAAGTAATTGGTAATTTTTGTTATGGTAGTGGTGGTGGGTGGGTATTTCCCTTCTTTGATTTTGCTGGTGTGAGATTATATATTGCCTGTGTTTTTGTAGATGTAATTAACTTCTTGGGTTGATGTTTTCCTTCTAGTACCTTCTGTAGGGCTGGAATTGTAGATAAATACTGTTTGAATTTGACTTTGTCATGAAATAAATACCTTCCTTTCTCCATCTATGATGATTGAAAGTTTTACTGGGTATAGTAGTGTTGGCTGCGATCTGTGGTCTATTAGAGCCTGCAAGACATCTTTTGTGGCCCTTCTGACTTTTAGAGTCTCTGTTTAGAAGTTGGGTGTAATTCTTATAGGTCTGCCTTTATATGGTACTTGGCCTTTTTCCTTTGCAGCTTCTAATACTCTTTCTTTATTCTGTATGTTTTCATATTATGTGGCACAGGGACTTTTTTATTTTTCTGGTCCAATCTATTCGGTGTTCTGTAAGTGTCTGTTTTGTTTTGTTTTTCTAGACAAGTTTTCTCTCGCTGTTCTGGAACTCTCTTTGTAGACCAGGCTGGCCTCGAACTCACAGAGATCCTCTGGCCTCTTCTTGCCAAGTGCTGGGATTAATGGCTTGTGTTACTAAAGCCCGGCTTATTTTCTTGGGTTTTGAACTGGGACTCTTCTCCTTTTTATTCCTATTATTCTTAGATTTGGTTTTTTCATTGTGTCTCAGGTTTCCTGGATATTTTATGTTAGGAGTTTCTTAGATTTAACATTTTCTTTGACCAACAAATCTATTTTCTCTATTGTATCTTCAGTGCCCAAGATTCTTCTTTCATCTCTTCTGTTCTATTGGAAATGCTTTTGTCTATAGTCTGTGTTTGCTTCCCCAGATTTTCCATTCCCTCAGTTTGGGGGGGAGGTGTTTTTGTTTGTTTGGTTTTTTTTTTAATTGCTTCTGTTTTGATTTTCAGGTCTTGTATCAATTTCTTTCACCTGTTTATTTTTTTCTTGGCTTCCTTAGCATTCTTTAAGGGATTTATTGATTTCCTCCATTTTTTTGGTTGTCTTTTCCTTGATTTCTTCAAGGGTGTTTTTTATTTCCTCTTTAAGGGCCTCTGTCATCTTAATAAAGTTGTTTTTATGGTCCTTTCATGTGCTTTTGCTGTGTTGGAATTTCCAAATCTTGCTGTCATATGATAGCTGGGCTCTGTTGGGGACAGATTGCCCTAGCTATTGGTGTTCAGGCATCTGGGTTTGCTATGATTATTATAGACTGTTGTGTTGTTTTCAGAGTTTGTTTTTGTTGGATGGGTGTTTGGTTTTTTGGTTTCTGTTTCCTCTTTGATCTTCTAGTCTTTGTGGCCTGGATTTCTAGCAATTGGTGTGACCTCTGATCTAGTTGGGAGTCTCTGTCCAAGTTGGGAGAAGGCCTGCTGGTATTTAGCTTGGCCTTTGTTGTAGCTTGGGGGGGGTGGGGGGGAGCAGGGTGTCTCTGTCCTTCTGAGTAGTGTTGCTTGAATCTCAGCAGTGGAAGTCTGCTGGGGTTAGGAGCAGTGCCCAGCATAAGCAGGGGTGATGGGGTAGGAGGGCAAGGGTAAGGGCTGTAGGATAGGTTTGGAGGACCAGAATCTAGGGAGGAGTCGGATAGTTCATCTGGACGGCAAGTCACTCACCTTAGTGACTTGTTCTTCTCTTACTCAGGAAATGTTAATTGGGAACTGAACTCAGGACCTCTGGAAAAGCAACTAGTGCTCTTAACCTCTGAGCCATCTCTCCAGCCCCAGGAAATGTTAATTGAACATATGAATTCCTGCTTATATTCTAATGTTTCTACCTTTTGTCTAGCTTCCAGGAAAAAAGACAACCAAGCTTTGGGTTCCAGATGAAGAAGTCTCTCCCGAGACAATGGTCAAAGTGAGTAACATACATAGATTTGTTTTGTTAGTAGACTCACTATATCAGTAATAGATGTGGGTGGAGGGTAAGGTCAAGAATTTGCCTTTATTGTGTTATAGTGTTTCAAGTATTGTGAGATTGTAGGGCAATGATGTGCATCCAGGGCCTTGTGAGCAGTAGCTTGCAACCTAATTTGAAGGGAAAAGATTTGAAAGCTGCTTCCATATTTCTGCTTCTTAGAAATTTAGCTTTTAATGGAGTGATTAGTGTTTCTCTTAGATGTATTTCTTTTTAGTAATCATGCTAAACCAGGTTTTAAAAGTATCTTTTTCTTGGAATTTAATAAAAGTTTTTATTTAATAAAATTAATAATTCTTGAATTTGGATTTATACATAAGGAATTACTTGTCGCTAAAATACAGCACATCAATTTGTTACAGTCATGTGATATGTGTCAACTTGATTTCATTGTATTTGCCAAGGTTTAAAAGGTAGGAGCAAATATATGTTGTTGAATGTTGACATTTTTTTCTTAGAATTTCTTACCGTCCTTCAAGACTCACTCCCACATTATGTGTCCCTGCTGCCCTCTTTCTCTTTGTATGTATTTCATTATGCTCCATATCTTAAATTACATTACCATATTGTTGCTGCCTCAGATTCTGATGTGTCTGCACACCTGTACAGCACCTCTTTCTTTACATCTGTTGTTCCATCACTGAATGATACAGGTTGCATTTGGGTCTCAGCATTAAACGTCAGTCTTGTGTCACAGAGGTAGCACTGAATGAGAAGACATTTAGGCTGCATGTGCAGTCACTAGGTGCCCAGGAAAGGCATCTTTGGAACTGCTTTGTGTTGCCACTGTTCAGGCTTAGTTATTGTTGCCTTTGCTTTTTAGAAAGCTGAAATAAGAGGCTGGAGAGATGGCTCAGTGGTTAAGAACACTGACTGCTCTTCCAGAGGACCAGGGCTCGATTCCCAGCATCCACATGTCAGCTCACAACTGTCTGTAGTTCTAGTTCCCAGTTTCAGGCAAACATCCAGGCAAATAAATAAAGTTTTTTTAGAAAAAAAGAAAGAAAAGAAAAGAAAGGAAAAAAGAAAGCTGAAATAAGTCAATAAAAAAAAATACATAAAGAGGTATGTCAAAGACTGAAAGACCAAAATAGGTGCAGAAGTGCTCACATACTTCATCAGACAATGCTCAAAAGTAGTGTCTGTTCTTAGGCAGTTGGGAACTTTTTCTGGTTAGGGAAGTTAGCATGATTATAATTCTAGATACACACTTGCGAAACACAAAAGAACTCAGCTTTAGTGAAATGGGTTTTGGTTTTTGGCCACTTTCCTGGAGACTGGTAAAACTCTAACTTAAAACACTTTGTTATCTTCCTGTATCTAGGAAGAAATAATTTATTTTGTCTTTTCTTAAGATGCGTCCTCCTTTTTCTAGTTTTTAAAGTTGATGTGGAAATTCTTTAAATATAACAATGCTTATTGGTCCTTTTGTCTTTTAAATAGATTCAGGCTATTAAAATGATGGTTCGATGGCTACTTGGAATGAAAAATAATCACAGTAAATCAGGAACTTCTACTCTCAGATTACTAACAACCATATTGCATAGTGATGGAGATTTGACAGAACAGGGGAAAATTAGGTATGTACTCATTGTTTCCAGATATTTGGGTTGTATAGTATTTCAAATCTTGATGTAACTATTATATGTTAGAATTTTTTTTTAAAAAAACGATAATTATTAATTTGTAAGTATTCATGTATTTTTATTGTATATGCTTTTACGTTGTGGTTATTGCAATATAACAAACAGTCTTGTGTTTGACAGGGTTCTGACATCTAGACACTGCAAGTATTTTAAATCATAGATCTTTGCTCTTTGTGACAGTCCATGTATAACTGCTAGTACAGAGATCTGTAACTACTGTCTGACAAGTATGCTATTGTCTCAAGGAAAAAAAACAAGCTATCCAATCTATTTCTAGAACACAGATTCTTGATGCATGTCATTTAAAATACACACAGTGTTTTTGTTTATATGATGAGACATAATTTGTTCACATCTGTGGATTCAGCTACCTACAGATCTAAAATACTAAGATTTTTTTCTGAACTGAGAATGCATATACCATTTCCTGCATCATGCAGCATAGCCACTGTTTGCTTTGTAATCCAGAGCTGACTTAGAGTATGTGAGGAGATTGTGCACAGTGCATGCAAAACAATGTTATTTTTCTATAGGGACTGAAGCATTGATTTGGATTTTTTTAGTTTTTGTCTTAAGGATTAACTGACTGTACTATGATTGAAACTCAGATTCAGATCCTGAAACCACATATTCCAGGCAGATTCAAACCCTGGCTCTTAGCACTTTCTGGGTAGCCGAATTTTTTACCAAGTTACTTCAGCTTCTCAGTGCCCCACACACCAACTTGTCTTAGTGTACCACTGTAGTACAGTTAAATACATTAGGCTATTTGAAGTCTTCACAGCATTGCCTAGCATATAGGAACATGGATGATAATAGAGATTATTTTTATCAGCATTAGCTGAAATGTAGAGTTGGTCTCAAATGCTGTTTAGTGACACTTCTTAGTAATCTAAAAGTAGAACAACTTTCCTCCTTAATGCATACATCTAAGTTCTTTAATGAGAAGCCAGACAGTGAGTGTCAGCTGCTTCTGCCTTTCTATCTTCATTCCCTTCTTCTAGCTGCCCCCCCACCAGCCCCACCCCCCAATCTCTCTCTCCACTTTGATAGTGTTGGGCATTGAACCTAGGACTTCTTTTTTTTTTTTTTTTTAAACTTTTTTTATTTATCTGCCCTGGTGTTTTGCCTGGAACTGGAACCACAGACAGTTGTCAGCTGCCATGTGGGTGCTGGGAATCGAACCCGGGTCCTCTGGA
This sequence comes from Sigmodon hispidus, assembly GCA_004025045.1. Classification (NCBI taxonomy): domain Eukaryota; kingdom Metazoa; phylum Chordata; class Mammalia; order Rodentia; family Cricetidae; genus Sigmodon; species Sigmodon hispidus. The sequence continues at coordinate 50,623 of PVIH01012498.1, forward strand.
AGAGCAGCCGGCGCTCCTAACCGCTGAGCCATCTCTCCAGCCCGAACCTAGGACTTCTAATGCTAGGCAAACACTATAGACACAGTTCATGTGCTTACCATTTTATTCAGATTTGTTGCTTTCCTTCAATAGTTTAGACATTACATATAATAAGGATACTTTGATTTAAAATTAATACTGCATTTGAGATAAGTTGTATGGGTCAGCTCAACCTGGCAGAGAAAATCCTTGGCATTAATACAATTAGTCTCAATTTATTAATTACATTATTTTGTATGTAGTTATTTATATTATTTATTCCTGGCTATAAGAATAATTAAGAACATTAACAGACTGAAGGCAGACTACACACAAAATTCAGATCTACCATTTATTAGCTGCTTTTATTGTGAGCTATTTCACTTCTACATGCCTATGGTGGCATTTTAGCTACTACACCTGCTTTCATGATTCTTGTTTTATGTTTAGTGCAGTAGTTGTGATAGACAAATGAGCAAGTACAAACATTCATGCTGACCTGTGACTAAACATCACACACACAAATCAGTGCTATACTTAAAATTTAGCAGACAAACTAACATACAAATAGATGTCTTCTATTGTTGCCTAGGTTAGGATGTGTAGAATCAGAAAATTGAATGGCTTTAGTAGTATCTGGCACCAACATATTTCAGAGACATTGACATTGGTTGGTTTCTCTGAAAGTTCTGTGCTGTATGTAGACTGACTGCTGTGGCCTCATATGTCGGAAAATACAAGCAAGCTTCATCCCCCTATCGTCCTTATAAGTCCTGAGGGCTCTGCCTACTCAACCTTATCACCTTCCAGAAAACTTTTCCTTCTAATACCACCTTGGCCTAGGATTTCAAAGTATGCATTCTGAGGAGGTGGAGAATATTCAGACCATAGGACTTTCTGCTTTTTTCCTATAGAGGATTATTTTTTTAAACATCAATAGATGAGGTATGAATGATATTCTCTCCTCACTCCCTGCTTGTAGAAGTCTTGCTTACATTATTTTTGTTTCCTTTTTAGTAAGCCAGATATGTCACGCCTGAGACTTGCTGCTGGGAGTGCTATTGTGAAGCTGGCACAGGAGCCCTGTTACCATGAGATCATTACATTGGAGCAGTACCAGCTGTGTGCACTAGCCATTAATGTAAGGGCTGTGGCCAGTCGGGATACCGTTGTATGTTCTTGGGCTTATAGAAATTGCTACAATAGCATTGAGCCTTGAATGTTTTGTTTTCTTTCGTGGCATTTTAGCTACTACACCTGCTTTCATGATTCTTGTTTTATGTTTAGTGCAATAGTTGTGATAGACAAATGAGCAAGTACAAACATTCATGCTGACCTGTGACTAAACATCACACACACAAATTTCGTGAGAAATGATTGAGAGTTTTAAAATTGGCATTTGGTTTTCTAACACAGTATATGTCACTACATACAAGACTGTAAACTGCCCACAAGCAGTGAGTGAGCCCGCCATCCACTGGTCATTGTACAGCCTTGTTTCTGTATGTCTGCTTAAAAACACCTCTTTTGTATATGTGTATAGCTCTTTGATGAACACTGAGCTTACAGTCAACTAACAGCTGCTGCATTTTTATTATTTTGGGGGGACTGTTTAAATGTCAGTCAAGAACAGTATCACCAGGTGGACCAAGGAGACAAGGCTGCGCTTTTCTTTAGGGATGAACACAGCAGGCCTCTACACATCTATTTGCTAATCACTGCATTTTTGCTGCAGCTGTTGATTTTGGAATTACAAATAAAAAAGCAGGCAAGTTCCTAAATATGGAATCTTTAAAAAAGGAGGAACAACCATTACCAAAATTTTACAAAACTGTGTTCCTGGGTTTTTATTTTTATTTTTTTAAGACATAAGGTAGACAGTTTCAGTGTAGAAGTATTTAAAACAATGGGTCATGACCATCGGAAGACCATTAGAAAGCACATCTATTTATATTATGATTCATAAACAATAGCAAAGTTGTAGTTATGAAGTAACAACTAAAATAATGGTTGGAGTCAACACAACCTGAATAACTGCATTGAAGGGTTAGGGTTAGGGCATCAGGAAGGTTGAGAACTGCTGCTTCACAGTATACCACCCTTCATCTCCTTCATCACAATGAGACTGAACACTTTTGTTTATCCTGCATTTTCCTGCCTCTGGTTTTTGTCTCGTCCTTCCATTTCCACATATCTGCATTTAACCCTGTTTAGTAATGAAGGTTCAGATGTGATCCTTCTCACAAGACTTACCCTGGGTTTTTTTTAGCTGGATGCATCTCTGTTTTAATTCCCTCCAGATTTTATTTTTACTCCTCTGCTACACACAAAGCTATGTGCTGTCACTTTTTCTGTACATGTGGTTTGTTTTCTTCCTTGAGTTAAGACTCTTTTAAAAGTAGTGTTGTGTATTTGAACAGACATTAAATGTGAAGGAGTAGATGAAGGTTAAATAATGTGACAACACATTTAATAGTTGCTGAAGTATTTGGAATTTGAAATTCGGTTCATGAAAAAAATGTACTTTTTGTTTTTTTCAGCTACATATTGTTTTAGAAATACAAAGCTGAGTAAATCATGGTTGCAGTCCTTCAAAGACTAGCAGCCTCTTAGAATAGAAAATACAGATAAGTGTTGATAACACAGTGAGGTAGGTACACAGAGTAAATCAGTGAGAGGGACAGAACTGTCACTAAGGGGTGTGTCTCAGTAGGTGGGTGGGGTGTCTGAGTGCTGTCATTTACAATTTTTAAAGAATGGTCTAGTCATTGATGAATATATTTAAAATAAGTTGACTTTAGTTATGAAGTTTTATATTGGCATTTTGTAGTAAATTGGATATTTTCATGATAGATATATATATATTTGTTTCTCATTAATACTGATAAAGGGTAACTATTGAGTCTGATAGTAAAAAGACTGAATTTTTGTGGACACTTGAATAATTTTTTTAAAGTAGTAGGTATACTGAAATTGAAATTAAGTGAAAGGGAATATAAACCATAAGAACATAAAGGCATAGGGCATACCCCTATCCCAACTGCATTAACCAGGTAATGGTACCTGCCTGTAATCTCAGCTTCAGGAGGCTCAAGTGACAGGATAATGAGAACCAAGTGCTGCCGAGATGGCTCAAGAGTATTGACTGCTCTTTTCAGAAAACCTTCATTTGGTTCCCATCACACATGGTGGCTCACTACTGTTTGTAACTCCAGTTCCAAGGGATCCTACTCCCTCTTCTTGCCTCCACAGGTATCAGGTGCCCACATGATATTCATTACATACATGAATGCAAAACATACATGCACATAAAAATAAAACTTTGAAAGAACAAATCAGAAAAAGTTCAAGTGCTGGAAGTAGAGCCCAGCTAGTGTAGAGAGCTCTTGTCTAACATTCTGAGGGCTCTAGGTTAAATCCCTGTATTATGGTATATAGTGGAATAGCAAAGATAAGTGCAAGACACACACACACACACACACACACACACACACACACACACACGACTTAGACTTTGAAGAAAAACCCAACAGTCATTACAGACAGAAGAAATTATATACCTAAAGTTGTAGTAATAACACACAAGTTAAAAGGATATAATTATGAAAGTGTTTGTTTGTCATGGAGACAAATTGGAGCTGTTTCCTTTAGTTTGGAAGAAACTCTGATCCACTGTGTGCTAGTTACTGTGCTAGTCCTAGATACCAGGGTGCATAAAAAACATTGTTCCTGTCTTTGAAGAACCAGGGAATGAGTAAGGCAGACATCTAAACTGGCCTTGATCTGTGCTATAGATATGCAGAGTGCTCAGAGCATGGGTCAGCACAGAATACAGGTTACCTGTCATTTTGTAGAAGATAGATGAGTTACCCAAAGAACAAGGAGTTTCCTAGAGAGAGATGGTTTGGGTGAAACAAGTCATAATTTAATCAGGCACTTTGCCTAAGATACCAGTGCTGTGCTGAGCTATATGCTCAGCCCCTTCCTTTATTAGTATTATTTTAATCATATTCAGTTAAGTTAAGAGAGGTGGACTAGTTTCATCTGTTTTAAGAGCATATTTATTACTATGTAACAAATGTAGCTGATAGTAACTGAGTTCAGTTAAATACTCCAGCCTTGAATCACACCTTCTGTTATGATTACTGGATATCAAGTTGGTCACTTCTTACTACTTTGTGGGTAATACCTGGGATAATTTTATCTTTACAGGATGAGTGCTATCAAGTCAGGCAGGTGTTTGCTCAGAAACTTCACAAAGGGCTTTCCCGATTACGACTTCCACTGGAATATATGGCCATCTGTGCACTTTGTGCCAAAGACCCTGTGAAGGAGAGAAGAGCTCATGCTAGACAGTGCCTGGTGAAGAATATCACTGTGAGGCGGGAGTACCTGAAACAGCATGCAGCTGTTAGTGGTGAGTTAGTGGATGGTGGAAAATGCACCTTTGAGTCTGACAGTCGCTGTCTCATAAAGCAAAGTACACAACTGTTATTCATTATGGTGTACACTTCTTTCAGCATCTTTCAATAACCACTTTTCACTTACTATATTTAAATATATAGTTGTGTGAGTACTTAAGTTTTATTATTTTTATATAAATGACTAAATGAACAGAAAAAGTAAGTCTGACATTGGTGTTATCTGGGAAACACTCAGATTTGTGTATTTATTTGTACTGTGTCAGCACTGTCTTGGGTCTGTGTTCTCATGTGTAGCTAACATTCATGTTGGTTGCTTGTATGCCTGTCTTCCCTGTACTCCCTCTGCCTCCCAAGGCAGTTGGTATGCCACTGTGCCTTAACAGGCAGCATGCACTAGCACCTACCCTGTTATCCAAGGCAGATCAGAGGCATTCTTTGTGCATGTTTCCTTTTCCTCAGCTACCAGAACTCATTAGCTCTTCTTTCAGATGACACAGATGTCTGCTGCTCTCCTACTAGCTAGGCTGGACTTGGATTATTGTGGATACTCTTAGTTTACACCATATTGTGAAGGCCTTGCTTCTGTCCCTTCCTTCCCTTCCCACTGTACGCTACCCTTCCGGAACAGACCAGTCATCCCTTCCTTGTAGGTTGAAATACTTGTAGGTTCTCCTGCTCACGAATGACATTGAAGCACCTGATGGCTATTCATGTTATACTCAGCTTGTTTAGATTCTGCCTTGTTTGCTACAGGGTTACTTGAAGATTTGTGCAGCCCGTCTCTCCCTACTCTGTTCTGAGCTCTGAAAATGACTTTTTCCCAAATACAGTTTGTGTGCCTTTCTTACCTCTACATTATAATTTGCTTTTCTCCGCTAACAGATAAAGTACTTGGATTTAAACAGAAAAGTTGTTTGTTATTTACACTGTCCTAAGAGCTCTGGGTTTTCTAGACAGACATAGCTTGGAAATATATATATCTTATCCCTTTGAGTCATGTGAGATACAGTTTTAACATCAGTTCTCTTTTTCCTCACCTTGGAAAGAGTGAAGGCTATATAGTCACATCCCACCTCTGCAGTGTATGGGCTGTTTGGCCAGGTTATGTAATCCATGACTTAGTTTGCTTGTTTGTAAATTTGGTATAATTATACTCACTTGTGGTTGTCACATGTGTCGAAAAATGATGTGTGTAAAGCACCTAGCATAAAATAAATTGCCCAGGGAAGTCATCTCAGCTATTCTTATTTTAGGTACATTCCATAGCATCCATCTTTTTGTACTTTAGTATGAGTGCCTTACCTGGTCTTATTTGTCTTTATATTTTTATGTTATATAGATACAAAGTAGTAAGCACTCTATAAGTATTTGATATAATTTAACTTAAATATCACTGAAATTTGAGCCTTGCTGTTTTTTTCTCTCATGCTTGCTTTTTAATTACCATTTACATAGAAACTGTTCAAAGACAGTCTGATGCTTATTGACATGCATTATGCTCCTGGTGGGACACCTGACTAAAATGGAATTAGGAGATTGAATCTAAGTCTTTTTGTATACTGTTTCCCAAATACAGTTTGTGTGCCTTTCTTACCTCTACATTATAATTTGCTTTTCTCTGCTAACAGATAAAGTACTTGGATTTAAACAGAAAAGTTGTTTGTTATTTACACTGTCCTAAGAGCTCTGGGTTTTTTTGTGTGGTCCTTCTGTTAAAAACTGACTATTACTTCTATCCTTATGTCCACTCTAGTAGCTTGTCAGAGACACCAACACACACAGTTGCTTATAGCATAAGGAAGGATAGATCTTACATCTCAATCTTAAATAGTTTGTGTGGATCACTCTTTTCATATGCATTTGAAACTGAGCTATTTGTCCTTGCTGCTCAGCACTTGACATGCTAACTAGGAATTTTAAACTATGTCCTACGTCTCAGCGGGGTGTTTGAACGTGTTGTTCTGCCAGGCATATTGTGGTAAATCACTGGGATGTAGGAAATATATAAAAGAGCATGAGGTTTGATCTTTCTAACCTGGATGTTTTTGTTTGCTTTTTGTCTTTTATTATTTTTTGTTTTGTTTTGTTTTTTGTTTTTCAGAAAAATTATTGTCTCTTCTACCAGAGTATGTTGTTCCATATACAATTCACCTTTTGGCACATGACCCAGATTATGTCAAAGTACAAGATATTGAACAACTTAAAGATGTGAAAGAGTAAGACGTTTTTCATCCCATTTTCCTATTTTCTGAAAGTTGTTTTTACCTCCTTACTGCTGATAATGGGATAGTAGTTGCAGTTGTTATGTGTTTCATTTTGCCAAAATTCTTTCTTAGTCACCCTGCACTTGTCTTCATTTTTCATCTTTTCACATTGCATTTCTTACCTCATGTCAATAAATGTAACGGAAACTTCTAAATGTTAGTTGTTTCTCTGCAGCTGTGGCATTGCTGTTCTACTGAAGTAATGCAGTCACATTTTTCTCTTCCATTTTTCATCTTTTATTTCTTTCTAAATTGTAGGTTTTCCTGTGAGGAGAATTGATAATCTCTTCACTTGGGTACTAAGCACATTTATCTTTGCAATAACTGTCTTTGTAAAAAGAAAGAATAGTTTCTTCATAATAGGCAACATTTCACAGCCAGGGAAGTGTTCTTAGTTATAACTTCATTGCTGTTCTCTAATGAGAGTAAAGATTACTATCTGTGCAGAGAGAGACTAGGGGAATATGACACTGAGAGACATTTTAAGACCAACACAAATTTTAGAATAAACTTGAGATACTGGTTTTATTTCTGTTACAATAAAACGTGACTAGTAAAAATGATGGTTAGTTTCTTAATTAATAGAAATTATAGTTATTTAAGGTACTACAAAAAATTTAAATTACCATTAGCCTACTATGGCAAGGGGGGAAATCCAGTGTCTTTTTTATTTGCCATAATAACTATTTCTAAGATGCTGTCTCTAAGTGAATCCTGTGTTAGAGTGATTGTCATTGGCTGCCTTTCTTTATCTGAGAGCACCAGCTTTTAAAATAGTGGAGTACCTTTGAGATGCCCTGACAGGTGCCTTTCTTGATTGCCCTGGTTGTCTTCATTCTGTGAAGCACAGCCTGAGCAATTGTATTTTCTTGTAGAATAGTGTCTTGCTTCACATTTCCCTTTCTTGTTATTTTTCTTCTTTAATATATCAACTGTAATTCCATGCCTTTCTTACAAGAGAGGGGCATTTAAATTATTTTCCCTTCAGTAAGCAAAGACAGTATGTATGGGTGTCAGCCATCCTTCCCTTTCTCATGTGTCTGTTTCTAACCAGGGCTTACAGATTGTACTCTCTTGAAGCTGTCCTATCAGGGCTCAAGTTACCTCATTGTTTTGTGACTTTTTTTTTTTTTTTTTTTTAACTGTCATACTACAGAGTTAAAATGGTTTCATTCTGACATTTCTGTCTTTTACTTTCCTCCTGCAGAATCTGCTGAGATCTAAGCTTACATCTGCATTGCTGACCTATTGTAGTGTATATGTGGGTAGCTTAGGCTTTCTTCCCTGATTATTCATTTTGAGTTTATAGCTGCTTCTTTTAATTTTTTTTCCTCTTTTGGAATTATAGTCTAGGTTCATTATGTTAATATTGAGAACGTTGTATCTGTATTTAACAAACTTTTTTTCTTCTATATTCTTCTTTCTTTTGTGTTCTTAGATGTCTTTGGTTTGTTCTGGAGATATTGATGGCTAAAAATGAAAACAACAGCCATGCATTTATCAGAAAGATGGTAGAAAATATTAAACAGACAAAAGATGCTCAAGGACCAGATGATACAAAAATGAATGAAGTATGTAATTCATGATAACTAATTTTGATGCCATGCTGATTTAAATATTTTGGTATAGGGTACAATTTCTTGAATATTTTTAAGCAGTATGAATTTTTCTATTAGTGATAATTGGGATTGCTAATCCAGAATTATTTTGTGATGATATGTTTAATAAAACCAGTCTGGAATATCAGAGAACAGATCCACCCATCAATCCTGGAGGGTCAGAGAGTGGAATTCTGTGTTTCTGTCAGTTCAAGGTCTTCATGCCATTAGTCCCAGCACTGGGAGGCAGAGGCAAGAGGATCTCTGTGAGTTCAAGGACAGCCTGGTCTTCAGGATAAATTCCAGGACAGCCAGGACTGTTACATAGAAAGATCTCTATCTTAAATCACCACTCCCGGTCAGGCCTCAGGCATCTCTCTTTGCTGGGATTAAAGGTATGAGTTACCACTCTGACCTCCTGGATTGACTGTGAGTGGATCTGTTCTCTGATATTCTAGACTGGTTTTATTAAATATATGACATCACCACATTATTATACCAATACTAGTGCTGAATCATATTGATCTTGTTGTACTAATATATATAATAAGCCACAGTATTTATCCTGAAGACTTCTTTTGCTAGTTTAGCGTTTAGTCTAAATACATGTTCTAGAAATTCCTCCTAATTAACAGAGTCTAAGATGCCAATATTAACTAATTAAAAACAATATCATTGCAGAAATTGTACACTGTGTGTGATGTTGCCATGAACATCATCATGTCGAAGAGCACCACATACAGTTTGGAATCTCCTAAAGACCCTGTGTTACCAGCTCGGTTTTTCACCCAACCAGACAAGGTAGTTACTTTAGATTGTATTTGTGGGAGTTGGCATGAACTGTGTGCTCAGCACTGGTCTATGGAAGGATCAGTAATAAGAACTACCCAATACCAGTATTATGGAAAGGGCACCAGGCTCAGAAATGTGACTTTAAACCAAGTCAGAGTAGAGGCCACAAGGGGATGAAAAACAGTCTGAAGCCATGCCCAAAGCACAACTTTGCCGAAGAATCTGTGAATCAAAAATGGGAATTAGAGTGCTGATCTGTAAAGTCTGAAGTTGCAAGTCCTAGATGAGGTCTTGTAAGGTTGTGCGAGGAAACACAAAGGGCATAGATGTTGGGCTAGACCAAAGGCTCTGGGAGCGTTGTAAGGATAGTCACAAACCATTCCCAATCAGGGTTACATAGGCCCTGGTAGAGACTCTTCTCTGAGCTGATTGAACAGCAGTGTGGAAAGCACCATTGTTCTCTTTGTATTGGAGGCAGTATACCATTTATACCATTTAGCAGCACATTGAGATTTCAAATGGCCTGTGAGTCTCTTTTTAAGTATTCGCTTTCTTTTTTTTTTAATATTTGTTTTTATTTTATGTGAATTGGTATTTTACCTGCATGTATAACTGTGTAAGGGTGTCAGATCTTGAAATTACAGACAGGTGCTAGCTGCCATGTGGATGTTGGGAATTGAACTCAGGTCCTCTGGAAGAACAGTCAGTGCTCTTAACCGCTCAGCCATCTCTCCAGCCCCAAGTATTCACTTTTCATATGAGCAATATAGCCAGAGACTGTTTGGCTTCATCTCTTAAGTGCTATGGAAGAATGTGTGTTGTCTGGCACATTTAATATTAGAAGTGCTATGAAGTTAGTCTATCAGAACCACTGCCGAAATTCATGTTTAAACTGATTAGTTTCAATAAATATGAACTTAGTTGGCTTTTATCACTCACAGAGCTGTCTTGGTACTCACTGACTGCTTTTTCTCTTGCTTATAGAATTTTAGTAATACCAAAAATTACCTGCCTCCAGAAATGAAATCATTTTTTACTCCTGGAAAGGTATGTTTTAAGAATTGTTTTAATATTTATGTAGTAGTTAATTTTACTGTGATAAAATTTATTGACCTAATTGTGCTATTTTATTTCTTTAAGAATTTTTGTGTATCAAGGTAGAAGATATAATTAGTTATCATTGTTGGTAAAAAAAAAATTAATTACACTTACTATGTAGATGCCAAGTAAGATGCACATATAAAAGAGCTTATAGCAAAATTATGGAGACCTTTATTCTTTAGACTTCTTGTACCAATCTAGATAAAAATCCTTCCATTTGGAGGCTCTGTTTTCATGACTGGTCTACGTTTTATTTATTGTCTTACAATGGAAAACTTTTCCTACAAATAATTAAAACTCAATTGCTTTGTTGTCTTTAGGTACTTGATATTTGTTCTGAAATGACCTTGCTAGGTAGCCTAGGCTAGCTTTTAATTTGCAGTACTCATTCCTCAGCCTCCTAAGTGCTAGAATTATAGGCATGCACTATTACAAGTTTTTAATTGTGCAAGTGATAATTAGGTTCATCATCTTTATTTTACTTAAGAAGAGATATCTTTTTTTTTAATTTGTATGTAAATATGTTGAAGTTGTTCCTAAGAGTTCTTGATATGTGAGTTTCTTTTAGTGTCAATTAAATAGAAAGAGTTATGTATTTCTCATTTCAGCCTAAAACAGCCAATGTTCTCGGAGCAGTTAATAAGCCACTTTCATCAGCAGGCAAGCAGTCTCAGACAAAATCGTCAAGAATGGAGACTGTGAGCAACGCAAGTAGCAGCTCAAATCCCAGCTCTCCTGGAAGGATAAAAGGGAGGCAAGTGCACAAGAGATGTCACATTTTATATTTGATTTCCACAAGGCTGTGAGAGCTTAAATGATACAGTTATAAATATTTGATCACAGTGAGTAGAGATGAATTGGTACTTACTGACAAATAAAAGATTCTTAGTTTTTCATATGTAAACCTACTGGGGTAAATTCTCTTCTAGTACGCAATAATATTTGATCTCATTGTTTATATCAGTTATATGGTTAGTTATTCATTTATGATTTGTTTGTACAGCTGAATGCCTGAATCATTAAAAATGATGAGATCAGGGACTGGAGAGATGAGTGGTTAGAACACAGGCCACTCTTCCATTTTATCCAGGTTTGGTCTCCAGGACACCACAGCTCCCAGCCATCTGTAATACAACTTCCTACTTTTGAGCGATCCAGCACTCTTTTCTTCCCTCTGCAGGCACTGTATGCATGTAATGTATAGACATACATGCAGGCAAAGCATGCATACACAAAGAAAGTCAGGGTCAGAATATCAGCTCAGTGTGTAAAGGCACTTCTACCAAGATTGATAACCTGAGCTTGGTCCCTGGGACTGGTGTCCTCTGTCTTCTGCCCGTGTGCAGCACTTGAATGCACATGTACACCACACACGTTAGATGGAAAGTCTTCTATTCATTTGAAAAAAAAAATGTCTTACCCATTAGATCTGCACTTGGATGGGAGTCAGTGAGTGAGATCAGTTATGCAGAGCAGTGTTCCAGGCCTTTACTCTGTAATGGCTTCATAATCACATTGCTTTGTTTGTACCCAGTAGGAACTTTTTGGGAAAACAGAACATCTTGATAATGTTTATGACAGCATGGGAGATGTATTTTATACTCCTTGAATTTCTTTTATATATATATATATATAAATACACATATACACTTTGTCATTTGTTTAAAAAGGCAACTTTGTTGTTGTCTTTCTTTTTCTTGTAAAAATGTACCTTGTTGGCTAGATTTGGAGATTTATAAGTTCAACAGTATGTAAACAGATGCTGTGGTGACCAGGCTGGCCTTGAACTCACAGAGATCCATCTGCCTAGGCCTCCTGAGTGCTGGGATAAGTAGATAAAGATGATAAAGAAGACGAGCGCTTTCTAAGAGCATGTGCTGTACCTCATTCAACAAGTCTGTTAAATGCCTGCTCTGAGCCCTCCACAGGTTTACACATTAAGTGAAATTACCAAAAATCGGTGCTTTCATGTGTCACCAGGAGGGAGCGTTCGAATAAGACATGTAATGACTTCGCATGTTATTGCTACAGAGAGAAGTAGAGATGGGGCAAGGAAGGGGCGGGCAGGATTAAGCTGCATGTAGCCAACTGAACACACTAACAACGGGGTTTAATTTCCATGCCTCTGTTCCAAAATGGAATCTAGTTTTCAAAACATCATATGGTAAAATGAATTATTTTTCCTTAATTTAATAAATGGGCTACATTACTTACTGATTTGTTACTAAATACAATAGGAAAAATTATCTTTTTTTTTTCTTTTTTATTTTGTTTTTTTTTTTCTTCCTTCTTTATTTTGTATTTATCAAAAAAAAAACACAGTAAAAAGAATTTAAAATGTGGAAGAGTTAACAATAACTATACAGAGGATAAGAATGATAGGCATGGCTTATCAAGGGAAGAAATACAAATAAGATTGCTACACCTATATTTTCTTTGTGTTC
>PVIH01012499.1:0-10340 GCA_004025045.1 Sigmodon hispidus
TCTTCATTGCTCAGTTCAGGTCTTGTATTTGTAAGATCGCCACTCTCTTCTGGAGTTACCATATTGCCCTTTGTATTATTATGTAATTTCTTGCACTGATGTTTGCCCATGGCTTCAGTGGTTCACGATTAGATGGGTCCTGGTCAGTTGTGGCACTTTGGTTTGTGTGTCTCCTGTCACCTCTCTGGTCAGGGTTTGAATCTGCCCCTCAGAGACCCCTGCAGTTGGTTTGCTCAGTTCACTCAGTTCGGGGTCGCAGTAGGGATCCTTGCAGATACCCTCAGCAGCAGCAGGAGCTGTGGGTGTGGCCAGGTGCAGAGTTCAGCTGCCCCCTGCTCCAGAGTGTGCTGGGACACCACAGAGAGCCTGACTAAAATATATTAAGCAAATGCTCTTCCACAGTTTTCCAATATCAACCTTCAACAGTAAATGTTCAAAGACAACAGCAACCACATTGCAAAGATAAATGAATCTCTTGTGTAAAGTGTTAATACCATGCTCATCAAGACTCTATTTATCCACTTATTCTTTGTCTGTCTGATTGCTTGCCAGCTGCCAAGAGCTGAGCAGCTTTCTGACCTCATGTTCTTGCTGCAAAAACCTTCTGCCTCAGCCTTAGCTCAGAAGTGATTGCACTAAGCACAGGCTTAGAACTTTGAAACTGTGAACCAACATAAGTTGTAACTTTCTGGAGTTTATTTTCTCAATGTGTTTTCTCACTGAAAAAGTAATTTTGGTAGCAAAGGTGTAATTCCCCAGCTCTTCAATTATTAGTTTACTCATTATTCAAATTAACAAGCAAACAAAGAAAACTAGCCTGGCATGGTAGCAACTCATGCCCTTAATTTCCAAACTGAACAGGAAGAAAGGATGATATGAGTTCAAGGCCACTCTTACTTCTTGAGGACCAGTCAAACCAAGGCTATGTAGTAAGACCTTTTCTCAAAATTCAAAGCCAAAATAAATAAATAAAATAAAACAAAACCAAGGAGCATATGTTAATGTTATTGACTCAATGATAATTTTAGAAAATAAAATGTTATAATAATGTAAGAATAGAATACAAGTTTATCAATTATTTGTTTTGCTTATTTTAATGTTTGGTTTTGAGTGTCTTTATAACAGAAACACATCCATCACCCTGAATTTTATTGTGTGACATCCACTATCATTTAGATATATCTATCACAATCTTCCATTCATGTAGGACCAGTCAAGCATTAGAATCAGTGAGCTCCAAAAAGGAGTACATTAAATGTATTTGAAAGTAATTTCAATTCCTTTGTTATCAACTCCAAGATTATAATTCATAACTGCAACTAACTCAGGTCTTCTCAAAAGCCTCTTAAAATACTAGTTAATAAACAAACAAACAAATACAATACTTGATTCAACTATATGCAAGGAATATCATGTCACCACTTCATGAGTGTAGTTAAGGAAGGGCAAGGTAGCATATGAGGACATGTGAAGAAAGTTTGTATAGTATCTCTACTCCCTTTTCTCCAGTTTATGAGCTATTCTCTGGTAGGACACCCTTCTCATCTGTAAAATTCTGTCTGGTGAGTGGGTAGGCAAGGTACATCTCCCATTAAATTGTTTTCTCAGATCTCGTGAGCCCATAAATGCAAAGTAATGAATACTTGTGACAGTTTTGTTTATTCTTTTCCATCTTCTTCTAATTTTTAGAAAATTCTTTAGACCCAGAATATGTTTTATCAAAAAACATACCTTAAAATGTTTGATGTGCATATAAAATTACAGGAGCTTTCTCTAGGAGATTTTATAGTTACAATATTATAATATTTATAATAATTATTCATATTAACTAAAAATAACATAAAATAATGTATGTAATTAGATTTTTCCCTAACATCTAGTTCCTATATAACATCAAAATTGTTTTCAGAAAGTTTTTGATACAGTAAAAAAAAGAACATTATAGAAGGGGAAAAAACTATATTGTTTTATGGGTCCCCAAAATAATTGAAATTAGAAAGCTAGAAATGTGGAAGATTGTAATGTATCTTGTAAGTTAATTCTCTTCAGTCAAGATTATAAATTAGTTTGATTGTAAATTTACTGTTAACAAAATGATACATACTTTAAATAAAAATTTAAAATAATTTTGTGTATTATTTCTGTAAAAAATAAATTGAAGTGTATAGAGACCCAGAAGAACCTAGTCCTGTTTTTGTCCTGGCATGAATGTTATTCAAAAACATAGTGCCAATAGGGACCTTTAGAATGTCAGTAATGCCTCTGACTATGACTATGCCTCTAATACATTACCTTTTGCATTTGTCAGAAAGAAGGAAAACTGATTCAAATTCAAGTGAAACAGGAAACATTTTCATTGTATAATTGTACCCACTCTTTTCAGTACACATATCATCCTTAACAAACTGCGTGAATAATTTTATGTTAAAAATAAAAATAAAATAAAGTTAACCTCTTTTATACGTATATATTTGGGTACATGTTGTGGGGATTTTTCCTTTCCTTTTTTTTTGGAATGGAAAATGTTTACAGCTCATTGTTCATTATGAGGGGGAAGTCAGGACAGAAACTAAAGGCAGCAATCTGGAGGGAGGAAATGAAGTGCATACCGTGGAGGAGTGGGGGCTACTGGCTCACTCCCCATGGCTGATTTGTCCAGTTGGCTCTTACACAGCCCAGGACAACTTGCCCGATTTTACCATATCTACCTCTTAGTATCTATTACATTATACCTAGGAAGTCCCATCCCATCTTTATACCCTATTATTAACTTTTACATAAATAATTTATCTTTTCATTATTTTGACACAATAGGTCAAATTTATACTGCTCATGTGGTTGTGGCCACAGATCACCCAATTTCTGAGGCTACACTAGCAGTCAACAGTGCAGTTTTCATTGCATGATATCAGGGTGAAAACAAAATCAGTCTTATATTCTGGCCATACATGAAGATTAAGCAATGCAATAGTATCAGTTTCACAAAATCCGAAGCTTTAATTCTAGATCATCCAACTCAATTTTGTTCCTTTTTTTGCCTTGAAAAAGACTTTATTATATAAAATAAATAAAAATATTACTTAGTTGTCTGACATGTTAGTGTATTATCTAGAAAACCTAATTAACATGACTATAATTATGACAAGCATTGGTGACTATAACCTATAATTCTTTTCTTTTTTATTTTTTAAGAGCTCAAGGATATTGTTTAATTTCCCCATTTGTCTTTTTTTTTTTAAATCCATGTATCCTCTTGTTCAGGCTCCCTTTCCCCTTCTTCCTCTCTCAGTTACTCACTCTTCTCTTCATCAGTTCATCTCCTCCCTGGCAAAGGCAGCAGGTTTCAAGGTCCTAAGGTAGTGGTTCAACATCCACTCCAGGTAGATCTGGTTTCCTCACCCCTACATCAAGACTGGGTCAGTAGTTTCTCTGGAGGGACTGGCCAAGGTGTTTCAGATCCCAAGTTATTCATCAGTTGTGGTTTGCAGCTTGAACATGCTAAGCATTTTTGGTTTTAAGTCCACCAATGAGTGAGTACATCCCCTGTTTATCTTTCTGAGTTTGTGAGACCTCACTCAGGAGGATATTCTCCAAATGCATCCATTTGTCTGCAAATTTTAGGATAGCATTTTTTTCTCAATGCTAGGTAGTACTCCATTGTGTAAATGTACCATAGTTTGTTAATCCATACCTCAGTTGAGGTGCATCTAGGATGTTTCCAGGTTCTTGCTATTACAAATAATGCTGCTATGAACATAATTGAGCTAATACATTTGGAGTGTGAATGTGCATCTTTAGGGTATATGCCCAGTAGTGGTATTGCTGGGTCTTTTGGGAGAGTGATTCCCAGTTTTCTGAAAAATCACCATACTGGAATCCAGAGTGGCTGAACAAGCTTAGGCTCCTACCAGCAATGGAGGAGTGTTCTCCTTGCACCACAAACTCCCTAGCATAAGCTGTCATCTTTCTTTTATCTTAGCCAATCTGAGAGGTGTCAGGTGGTTTCTCAAAGTTGTTTTGATTTGCCTTTCTCTGATGGCTAAAAATGATGAGCACTTTTTCAAGTGCCTTTTAGCCATTCACAATTCTTCTGCTGAGAATTCCCTTTTTAGACCTGAACCCCATTTTTTGATTCGGTTATTCAAGGTTTGGGGCTCTAGCTTTTCCAGTTCTCTATATATTTTAGAGATCAGTCCTCTGTCACTATAGAGTTGGTGAAATTCTTTTCCCAATTCTGTAAAGCTATTGACAGTGTCTTTGGCTTTACAGAAGCTTCTCAGCTTCAGGAGATCCTACTTATTGATTGTTGGTCTTAGTGTCTGTGCCACTGGTGTTATATTAAGGAAGTGGTCGCCTGTGCCAAAACGTAGAAGTCTATTTCCCACTTTCTTTTCTATCAAGTTCAAAGTGGCTGGGTTTATGTTGAGGTCTTTGATCCACTTGGACTTGAGGTTTGTGCAGGGTGATAGGCTTGGAACTATCTGCATTTTTCTACATACTACCAACCAGAAATGTGAACACCATTAGCTATATATACTATGTTTTTTCCCATAAGTTTTTTGGTTTAGGTCAGGATCTTCAGTTCGATTCCATTGATCGATGAGTCTGTTTTTATGTCAGAATCAGGCTGTTTTTAATACTGTAGCGCTATAGTGTAACTTAAAGTCTAGGAGGGTGATGCCTCTTGAGGTTCTTTTGTTGAGCAAAATTGTTTTGGCAATAATGGCTTTCCTGTTATTCCAAATAAAACTGAGTATTTTTCTTTCAAGTTCTGGAAAAAATTATGTTGGGATTTTTATGGGAAGTGTGTTGAATTTGTAGATTGCTTTTGGTAGAATTATCCATTATACTATGTTGATCCTACCTGTCCAGGAATATGGAAGATCTTTCCATTTTCTGTTATCCTCTTCAATTACTTTCTTCAGTGATTTAAAGTTTTTTCAAATAGATCTTTTACTTCTTTTGTTATAGTTACTCCAAGGTATTTAATGCTATTTGCAGCTATTATAAAAGGTGATGTTTCCCTTATTTCTTTTTAAGTCCTTGTATATTTAGTGTGTAGGAGGGCTACTGTTTTCTTTGAGTTAATCTTGTTTCCTGCTATGTTGTTGAAGGAGTTTCTCAGTCGTAAAAGTTCCCTGGTAGAATTTTTGGGTCAGTTACATATAAAATACGTAACTACAGTTTGCAATAGCATCTGCAAATAGAGATAGTTTCACTTCTTCTTTTCCAATTTGTATCTTCTTAATCTCCTTTTGTTCTCTTATTGCTTTAGCTAAAACATTGAGAACTATATGGAATAGTTAAGCAGAGAGAGGACATCCTTGTCTAGTTCCTGATTTTAGTAGGATTGCTTTGAGTTTTTCTCTATTAATTTGTTTTTGGCTGTCTGCTTCTTGTACATTGCCTTTATTATATTGAGATATTGTCCCTGTATTTTTGATCTCTCCAGAACTTTTATCAAGAAGGAGTGTTGGATTTTGCCAAAGGTTTTTTCAGTGTCTAAGGATATCATCATGTGCTTTTTTTTCTTCAGTTTGTTTATATGATGGATGACATTTACAGTTTTTCATATGTTGCATTGTTCCTGCATTTGTGAGATGAAACCTACTTGGTCATGGTGGATGATATTTTTTATATGTTGTTAGATATGGTTTGCCAGAATTTTGTTGAGAATTTTAGCATCAATATTCATGAGGTAAATTCATCTGCAATTCTCCTTCTTTGCTGTGTCTTTGAGTGGCTTGGGTATTTGGGTAATTGTACCCTCATAAAAACATTTTGGTATATTCCTTCAATTTCCAGGAATTGGAAAAAGTTTGAGGTCTATTAGTAATAGCTCATCTTGGAAAGTCTGACAGAACTCTGCACTGAAACCATCCTGACCTTGGCTTTTTTTCTTGAGAGGCTTTTAATGACAGCTTCAATTTCCTTTATGGTTATAGGTCTGTTTAGGTATTTAATCTGATCTTCATTTTATTTGGTAGATGGTACCTGTCCAGAAAGCTGTCCATTTCTTCTAGGTTTTCCATTTTTGTGAAGTACAGATTTTCAAAGTAAGACCTGATAATTCTCTGGATTTTATGGGTTATGTTGTTATGTTCCCCTTTTCATTCCTGATTTTATTGATTTGATACTCTCTTTTTTTTATTTTTAGTTAGTTTGGATAAGGGTTTATCTATTTCCCCAACTCAATTTCCTGGAAGCATGTCTTAATAATAATATTTTCAAGTAGAGGAAGGCCATTTTGTGAGCTATATAATGCTGCAATAATAATTTATTTTCAAAGAGTTAAATATCACAGGACATAGAATTTATGTCAACATTTATTTCATATACTAATTTCTAATATTAAGAATAGTAGGATGATTCTAGCTCAGGTGCAATTTTAGCAATCAAGTAATAACCAAAGTCACTGTACTGTCATTGTAGTTATCTGTAGGAATATGAAGACAGTGAGTTACCCTGCATGTTCAACAAAGTTTATGATGATGAGATTCTGATTTATGACAAAAGAAGGGAAGCAGAAGGCTACCATTCTTCTTCAAATAGATGTCTTCATTATTTGACTAAATGGGCTTGGCCTTGGCTTTCCTTAGAATCTGTAGCCATCAGAAATAAAAACAGATGACAGCCTTTTCTGGAAAGGATACAGGGCAAGTGGAATATTCCTCCATTTTTGGTGGGAGTGTAAACTTGTTTAGCCACTCTGGAATTCAGTATGATAGTTTCTCAGAAAACTGTGTATCAATCTCCCCAAGGATCCAGTAATAGAACTTCTAGGCTTATACCCTAAAGACATACATTCACACCCCAAAAGTCTCAGCTCAACTATGTTCATAGCCGCATTATTCATAATAGCAAGAACTGGATACAACCTAGATGCCCCTCAACTTAGGAATGGATTAACAAAGTACAGTACTTCTACATAATGGAGTGCTACTCAGCATTAAGAAAAAATGATATTTTCACGTATTTGTACTGACTGGCTCATCTAATTTCTAGATATATCCAATGTCTGAGCAGACTTATCAACTATCTGGAAACTGTTTATATTGGCCAGAAAGATACAAGGCATTCAGGGCATGAATAATTGGCTTGACTTTTCTAGAATATTCTCACTCTAAAAAGAAAGGTGCTATTCATGTTATTAGTTTCATGTCATTTGAGAATTTCTAAGGCATTTTACAAATTCTTTTGCTGAGTTGTCCATAAATAACAAACATGAAGTAAGCCATGAGAATGTGTTAAAGTATAAGTCTTAGCACAGGGGCTGAGAACACAGCTCAGTGCTAGAGTGCTTGCCTGTAACATGGGATTTATGGACTATAATCATGAGCACTATAAAATCAAACAAAACAAAGAAAAGTAAAGGAAGAAGTACAAAGTAAATGCCCAGTACTTTGTTCTATTGGCTTGTAAGATGTATTTTGTACCTATTTGCTGAGGGAATCACATTATTTTACCATATTTTCTTGCATTGGGTTTTCAAGCTATTGTTCTGAAAGAAATATTATGACTTACAAAATGTCCAGAAAGTTCCACCTTGAATCTGTCACTGCTCATCATTGAGATTATCTTTATCATAAGCATTGCATTATACTGGGTTTTAAATATATATTTCATACACACAATAACTACTCTGGAAGCACGATAACTAACAAACTCAGTTATTTATTCTTGGCTTTAAACTTGGCTTGATACATTCAGAGACACCACCTGACATATTGTGGAGGTGTGTTCAGTCCAAGCTATTAACAATCTTAATTAAGAAGTCTCATTATGTAATATTTCTTTATATAAAGATTTCTGGTTGTCAAAGAAGTTAAATTAAAATTTTGTTCCACATATTTATATATAATAGGATATTCATAATTAATAGCTATCACTTCAATCCCCTATCCCATTGTTGAGTGTATTCACTTTTAATCATTTGCATAAGTTTAATTCAATATATAAATGCTGACAACTTCTCAATTTTGTAGCACATATATGGACACAACTTAAGTTTTTGTCTCAAAATAAATTATTAAATATTTTTCTGTTTTAAAATAAAGTAATATCACATATATTTGGCCCTGATAGCCAGAGTCATATTGGAATTAGTAGTGAAACTGGGAAGCCTTGAACATCATGAGGCAGTATTCCCTCTACTCTCCACTTCAGTTTTCTTTTACCAACTACGTGTCTAGGCAAATGTGATTAACCTAAATCAGTATATTTGTGGGCACTACAGTTTTGATAAAGGCAGGCATAAAGCACCCATCATATATCAGTAGTTTCCCCCTCTGTGAAGAGATCTCTGAAAGTTTACTATTTTCAATTGTCTTTCTCTGTAAGTAACTTACATATTGTATGGAAGTCTAATATGTGAATGCCTTCAGGTGACAAATAATTAATGACTTTGAAGTATGGTACATTGATTTTTCTGATGATTAAAAACTTTAAAATTTCTTTAAGAATTATTTTCTATTAAGAATTTACTTGTAATCTACAAAAGTAAGTAAAATTAAAATCAGTGCTGTCAAATACTAGTACATGTATGGGCTTCAACCCTTGCTTTAAATTAGTTTTCTTAGTAAATATTCATTAACTGATCCTCAATCTTATATAGATACTTTGGCTAATAAATAATATCTGGCTATTAAAATCAATAATCAACACTACAAACATGTTTTGAAAACATAATATTTTTACTGAGTGTTTACAGTTTAAACAGATACTATAAAAATACAGTACCAAAATTAGAATTGAGAGAACAATTTAGAGATAACTAAACATAGTTCATTATCATTAGCCCATACACATAGAAAACCATCAACTGAAGATTTTCAGAATGTATATGAGAAAATCTTGTCTTGTGAAGGTTTTTAAAAAAAAAATGTTGACTCAGAACTGAGTGAGACTAAAGACAAAAAATAAAGATAAGTTTATTAAAGGTTGAAGAAAAAGTGATGCTAGGCAGATAACAGGTTAAACTTATGTCAATGGAGAGCCAGTCAGTACAAATATGTGGAAGTGGTGATAAGGATACAGATGACAGACAGGTCAAAATAATGTGGGGACACTGTGATGGAGGCTAATAGGAACGGACAAGAAGAATTATCAGAAAATGTTGGAGTAAATGCTTTAGCCCAGTTCTTTCCTTCTGTGTTTATAACCAGCATGACTGCACTACTCTATTTACACCACCGCTTGAAGCTGATATTCCCTTTCCACTCTCAGCATCAACACCTGTCATACTCAAACTGGATAACTATAATCTCCTCTCTCCTGGACTTCCTAGTGTGAACAGATGCTGTGATATCTCAAATTGTTACTTGTTACAATAAGAAGCTTCAGTTTATGAAATGTGCTCTAGCAAGGGAAAAAAAATCCAGATTATTATTTTCTTTTTTATTATGAATAAAGAAGTCATATTTTCTATTTATTCAAGGTCCTTTTCTCCTCCCACCACAACAGCTGCATAAAGGATCAGCAATTATTAGTTGTCTTTGAATGGCTATGACCACCTTAGCCAGCAGGAACATTTTAAGGGAGATAAAATTTATTTTAGCTCATAGTTTTAGAAGGTTTCTATTAGTAGTATCAGTGGAGATATAATGGATTAGCATTATTCATGGCTGTGAAAGTATGGGTTTAAAGCAGCTCACATTAAGGGCCATGATGGAGAGACAAGGTAGGATCTGGACACTGAGAAATTCCAGCCCTAGTTACCTACTTATAGCAAGCATTTCCCTCTTTCTGAAGGTTTCATGATTTCAAAATAGCACCACCAGCTGAAGAGTAAGTGCTCAAAATGTGTGTTAGCATAAGACCCTCCTGATGGAAGTCAGAACTTTAAGCCTAGCGAAGTCCTGGTAACTCAATGTCCTATCTCAGTACTTGCTCTATTGACTATGAAATGGGTAATGGAAGCACAGTCTGCATACTGCTTGTAGTGAGTCAAGAAAAAAATATTGCTAAGCAAACTTTTATGATATATTTACCTTTTTATACAGAAATATCAAGAATATTGAAATTCTTCCCATTTAGAAGGTCACATAAGACTACCTGGATGACCTTAAGGTTTTCATTCTTTTTTTTTTTTTTTCATATTATCATATGCCACAATCAATACTATTTTTTTCGAGAATCATTCAATTTGGCCACAAGAAGTTAATACTGTTTAAGAGGGACAGCATTCATGATAGCAGAGAGCTGAGAGCTCACATCAGGATTTACAGCCATAAGGCAGAGAAAAAAGAGCACTCTGAGTATGGTGTGAGTCCTAGACCATCCCCATTTTCTCCTTGCATTCATATCTCTTCCACAAACTGGGCATGAAGAATTCATTGTCC